>UZAN01043558.1:0-15000 GCA_900618425.1 Echinostoma caproni
CGCTGTTTGGTGGTCGTTATTTCGGTGGAGTAATCCTCGTAGGAGGGTCTCCAGTTTTTGGAATGTTCTCCAGGGACCGGGTTCTTTGCATTTGTTGTGGGATTTTCTCGGAGGTTACTACCGGGGCGCCCAGGGGGTAGTGACGACCCGAGATGACCGCTTTACGGTTGTCTGCCCCGATTTTGATGTTGATCATTGTGCTAGCAATGACTGACGCCTTAGATAGGAGAAAGTCTCATTCTTTTGCACTGTGGAGTTCTACGAGCAGCGGTCGACTGGTAGAGAGGCCATCCTGTTTTGGTGGGGCCCATTTTCCAAGCCTGTGTGCTCGTTTCCAAGTCATTTTGAGGTGACAACCGGCGTTGTGTAGCACACTCAGAATGTGTGTTTTCTCTGCGGCGATCCGTTGAGTGGTGTTGGAGATAACTGGCTTTGGAGCGTGGATTATCACGTTGCGTGTCCTGCTTAAGTTGGTCTCGTAGGACGAGTGGAGCTTCTGGATCTCTATGAGTTGCCTTTGCATGTGGCGAGCCAAGTTCTCAATTCTGATTTCTTGTTTCTCGAGTCGAGAGATAGCTGCCTTGAAACCATCAGGCGGAGCACCCATCTGAAAACCTGTGGTTTGCTGATTTACTTTGCGGCTGTCCTTTTTGGGCTTGGGGTTTCCTCTGTTTTCCTCGATCTCTTTAGGATTTGTCTTGTTACTTGAGTTGTCCAGCACGTTGAGTCGGCTGATACGTTGAAACAGGCGCAGTTGATTTTATGGAACTGTTGTTTTGTTGTTTCACAACAGTTTGGTTCTGAGGAACAACTGTTGATTGACCCTGTGTCGTCTCTTGTATACTCTGCTTGGTTCGGGGTATGGCTGAATTAGGCGGATTGCTGTTGCGAGTCTTTTTGGACTCGCGGTGTGGGTCTTGGGTGTCGAGTGATCCAAAGGGCTCCTCAGAGGCGACGATTTACCTTTATGGTTGGGTGGTGTTTTCCGAGTGGCGTTGGTTGGTTGACCTGGTGGTGATTTGAATGACGACTCGCTTACGCGTAGCGTTTGCCTTTGCATTATCCAAGGAATTTTGGCTGCCTTTTAATGCAGATTTTGCAATCTCTCGGCGTTCTTGGCAGATCCACAGAAGATCTACGTAGTTGCTGTATAATTTGAATAGCTCGCTTGAGAGCTTCGAGCAAGTTTTGTGTGCNACTGCTCGCATATGCTGCATTCTATAACTGTGACCACCCGTCTACCACACGATGCACTCAGGCATGAATAAGACACATGTGGCATTTTAAAAAAGGATATGACAATCGGAAAACAATTAAATATGTTACCACCAGCTCTAAAAGAGGTTACGCAATGTATAAGATGTACGAAACACGACTCTCAAAAATGGCAAAAACGTTTAACCTACTACGAGTACAATATAGCAACGCTAAAATAAAGACCCTAATTGTGCTACTACACTAATATAGGCTAACTAAAAATTGAAAAATGCAAGGCTTATCTACCACGACAAAAATTCGAACCAGGCGTTCAAGGTCAGGTCAGTTCAGTCAGAAGTCGTACGCGTGTCATTGTTATCATCTTTCAAAGTTGATTGATGGCAAATGTCCAGAAACTAAACGATGATGCCAAGATCTCTCAGTAATTAGGTGGAGAACGGACTGACGTTGGTAGATGAGCAGCAAGACGAAAGACAGCGAAGTTGGTTTAGAAGAGCCTGTGCCGCCGTCTGGACGCTGGTCGAGAAGCGATAGGTTACTCCTAGTAACAAGGAATCACATTTGAAGAGAAACTTTCACCCAAAGGATGTCTTTTATGGGGATGGGATCCTGAGTAACTTAGACGACTGGAGGGATGGATTGGCTCAAGGTACCCCACCGGCACGACCTCGGTTTGAGTTGCTCCTCAAAAGTGTATAGCCCTCTATTTTGACTTCCCCGTCTAAGATATCTGGTGTTAACTATGTCTCTGGTAGAGTTAGGATATGTGGCCGGAGATCTTTCATCTTTTGTGCTAGTTCAAGTACTTTATTACTAAGGTGTTAACAGTTGATGTACATGCTTTTTAGCTCTTGTTCACCGGTAATTTCATTAATTGTTGGATAAAAGAGCGTCTTGAGCCTTGGGTTTCCATTGGAGGTACGTTATGAGACGGCTCCTTCCTCTTCCTCTTGATTTGGGGTTTCAGCTCCTGCGCACGTTTCAGGTTCTTGTGATCTGAGTACGAGGAAGCTCCCGGGAATTTAGCCTGCTTTATTTGCTTCTTTTTATGGGGAGAAAGAAGCGCTTTGTGTTTTGGGGTTGGGGCACCTTGACCGCTTTGGGAAAAGGGAAGGCGGCAGCTTTTCGGTCATTTGTGAAGTTTAGGGACATCAGGGAGGTGATTTCCGGAGCCGGTGACTTGGGTTCGTGTGGAAAGGTGGCAGGTCCCCTAGGAAGAGTGGGAAGATGGAGAACTCTTAGGGGTATTTGCTTGTAGAAGCTGGAGCATCGTAGATGATAATGAAACCAACATTTGATGATGACTCAGATATATTTTTGTGGGTGGTATTCTCTCTCCTCTCCTTTAATCTGGCCCTTGTTTATCTGTACCATTTATAACTATTTCTGTAAAACAACGCTTTTGATTATCGTTTGACTCCACTCGGTTGAGCATTAACACTCCACTTGTTCGTCTACCATCGTACGGTCCGCCTACTGAGAATCACGGTCAAGAATGTATACAAAATTTATTGTATCACTGTACATTTTCAGATATCGTATCATATGTGATTCCACTATTGATCGGTGTTCGTTGTGTTCTATTATTTTTGGACGTTTTAAGCAATCGTGGGGTTTGCGAAAAAGAATCGTACACATTTCGGGATCACGAAGTTGTTCGGTTGAACGATACGCATGTAAGACAGTTCCAAAAGGGCGGTCGTAACAGTGGGATCCCGAGAATCCCACTTTTTGCAGGTTGCCGCTTTTCCTGGCTAGTGCACTTCCTGCTTATAACCTTTTGGTAAGTTAGTTTGTTCCTGCAAACCGGTTTTGTTTTCTTGCTAGTCGGCCTCCAGTAAGCTTCGGTCGGCGGTGAGAGTAGGCTCATTTTCCTTCCCACTGCAGAAGCTGCTATTCGGGGAGCTGCAGGCTAGAGGAACAGATGATAGTTCAAGGATGGATGCGTGGGAGATTAGGGGGTTAGCAGGGATAGGTAGGTGCGTTAGGTTAACCGCAGCCTTCTTTAAAAGGTTTCTATCTTTTTTCTAGCCCTTATGGAACATGGTGGCAACCTTGTGTGGATGAGTTGGTCTTGTGCAATACCCCTCACCAGTTTTTCGTTGGACCGGATTTTCTGCATTTGTGCAATACAGTCCATGACCACTGATGAGTGGTTAAGCTTCACTACTAGTCCTAGAACCAGTTTCTTCGGTTTTAAGACTAGCCATTTGGAGCTACACGGTTAGGTATTTTCGGGGAAGTGAGGATTCCTTAGAGGGCTTCTGCTTTCTGGGTAGGAGTCTGATCCTTCGGAAAACGGCTCCATGTTGTCAACCTCCCAGGGAAAGCTTCTTCAATTGTCAGCATGTTGGCTGTGTTCAAAATATCGTTGTTTGGATATCTTAATCGCTTGCGAGGCAGCCTGTATTGTTTGAATCTCATTTCGGATGAACAACCTAACCGCCAAGAGCTATTGTTTAAGCCTTCATGTCTGCTATCTCTTCGGTTTTTGACTTTGCTGCGCGTCCTTGTGCAAAGGGAGAGCTTTTGATTATGATATCGTTTAGACACATTCTGAAAGTGTCGGCATTTATTTCTGAAGTCTTTAGAGCTGAGTTGGCTAGGGAGAAGAGTAGATGTGAGGAGATGGGGAGATAAAATGTTTAGGTGAACACGATGGAAAATAATTATCGAAAAACACAAAGATTGTAAGTAAACTTTCTGGATGCGTTCATTGCGAGAAACTTGGATTTCTAAGTTTCTTTTTACGAAGTGATAAAAACAAATGTGTAAAGATGCACAAAAACAGTGATATACCACAACCGATATGTCTAATATTTTTCAAGGAGAGCAAGTCAAAAATGTCATCTTGGTGCCAACTCAGCGCAAGGTCAGTTCCCATCCTCAATGTAAAAGTGAGCAAAATCTAAATCTTTGACGCTACTGTCGATAAAACTCTGGAAAGCCTGAGCAGCATTTAGCAAATCAAAAGGCATACGTATGAACTGAAACAGTTCAGTTTATGCAACCGTTAATCACGCATATTCGTGCGCTGGTTTCGGTTGTTGTCATTTGGCTGCCCATTTTGATGAAGAACAGGAGAAGACAGGAACGTGGAGTCGAACAGAAAATGGAGAAGTTCAGTGGTCTAAGGTTGAGAAGATGCACGACCGCCACTGTTTGCGACACCCAGCCGTATCACTCATCGGGTGTCATCATCCTGAGGTCCCCTTCCAGGGAGCCTAACGGGACCGATGTGATCCAGACTCCTGGTTAGGGTTTTTATACTCTCGTGCCAGGAGTCGTGACAGCAGTCTTTGCGACATCTCTAGTTCTAATCTGATGATTAGCTCGTACCGGATCAATCTTAGAAGAAAATAGTCGTGCCACGAAGTGATGTCGCAATGTCGTGTATATGTGGTATCGGATAACTATCAAAACGAGTCGCTGCATTAATTGATCGATAATCGCAACATGGTCTCCAGCTAGTGCGGTCTTTTTTAAAGCCATGTGTAAAGAAGAGGCTCATAGACTATGAGAAGGACGTACGATAACTTTTGAAAGTAACGTGACGAACTCCAGTTTAGCAAAAGATAGTTTCAAATGTAAATCCTTTGTGTATGTAGCAAATGAAGCGCTGAAAAGCTAGGATTCGCACTGCCAATGAGACCCAACCAGTTCCAAACCGCTGTCCAGTGCTTCCAAGCTTTTGAGATCACACTTCACTTGCTATATACACGAAAAATTTACCTTTGAAATTGAATCAGATCCCCCATTACTCACTTGAAAAGCTAATGTGTCCCGCACCAGTCGGCAAGGTCCTGTTGTGACTGGTGGGCTCTTAGTGAATAAGTAGTGTGCAACAAGATCAGGGACTAGTGTGAAATCCTCGATGAGTTTAGTCAACCTTGGGAATCAGGCGATCAATGTCTGGAAATCCTTACCTTTTTCCAGTCACATAGGTGCAAGGTTACTTGCAACAGTGAGCTCCTAGTCCATAGCTACGAAGGAACCAGAAGTAACCCTCGGCAAGGTCTTCATGGGCCTTGAGTGGTTTGCGCTGCGATAGCTTCTAAGCCTCGAGTTGCTTGAACCTTGAACCTTGAAGGTGCGTGATTCTAAACTTGACGAGAAGCCCGAGAAAGCAGAAAATTTCCCAGGAAACGCGGATGAAACGGTGCAAAAGTCACAGAAACATCCGGGTGACTTCAATAATTCAAACCTTGGGGATTTGACGACGTGGGAACTCTGTACTGACGACTAAGTATTCACAGGTGAGTTGCACTGTATGATTCGGGAAGGCCAAGCACCAACGGACCGTTAATTTAGGTTATCCCTATCTAAACATCAATTCTGTTTCTGCCTGTTAGATTTTTCTATCATTGGTTCCTTACTTCCATACATCTCAGTTGAACCTTTTGTAGAAACGGTTTATCACTCCTAGTTCTCAACTTTTAATCGCCTCTACAAGTCTGTGTCAATACATAACCAATGGTGAAAATATCTCTTCAGCAGGTCTTTACCCGCCCGCAAGGGAGACGAGAACAAATGTTACGCAAAGTGCCGTTCAGCTGCAGTGAAGGAAGGTATACAATCAATCTGTGTGAAACACAAGAGCCAGACAGCTGGGCTTCGGCTACAATAGTGGTGTAGATATCAATCATCACCGGAATAGTGTCGAGTTTGACCAATGGATAAGACAGCTGTGCTGGTCATATATTTATGTAAGCCAAAGACTAAAGATTGATATCATATTCTTCAATATGTATATGACAAATGCACACTAGGACAAGAATAGCAGAATGGAATGGTGTATACATAGTGCTAATGTAGGAAAAACGTGACCGCCTTCGTAATGGCATGCAGTGACGGGGAGAGAGAGAGATCAGTAAGGTTTGGTCATGCATGCTGCCTGAGGCGACATTAAAGAAAGTTGACTGGGCATCTGACGATAGGATTATAGGCTGACAGAGGACAATGAAGAGCCAGAAAAGGACAGTGACACTGCTATCACAACCTGAGCAAACGTGTCATAAAAGTGAAGAGTGAATAGATGTGTGTGTATAGAGATGGTGTACAAGGAAGGTGGAAGCTAAGAGACATGATTATTCACCAGAAAACACGAGAATGCTGTGAATGAATCTGGCACGACACGCCATTTTAAAAACTGTTGGGGCTTGGTGAGAGTATGGACTGTGAAACCACGCCTTGTCATGGAGGCAGATAGAGGAGTTTGGCAGAGCGCTGAAAGTAGTGCGAACTGATCATCTAGATTAGAGCACTGCAGAACGGGGTTGGTGAGTGACGCGTGGCTGGGTTATGATGTACATATCACTGGAAAACGTATACACATGGTGAAGCAGACACTGAATGAAAGATTTGGTGTACGGATGCAAGTGTAGGTGTGTAAAGATTTGCTCGCATGTTCAAGTCACACGGACGAAGGCGAGCGGAGACGCATAGCATAGGAATGCAGAAACATTTCCATCTAGGTTACAGGCCTGCAGTCAATAACTTCTGTTTGACCAACGAAACTCGAACAAATACGAAGACAACATCGACGAAAATTACATGATTGCCGTTCATGGAAACACATTCTCAACTCGTCGATCGCAGATGGCAGGCGTCAAGGACCGGGAAATCATTCGTATTGGATCACGGAAGGCCTTGGAGGTACGGGAAGGATTGTGTTAACCGGTGCTATCGCCGAAGGTCCAAAACGACCACCTTGATTTGATGGAGGGAAGCGGATGAGGAGCATTCAACAGGAGGTCAGACAAAAAAATAAAAGCACTGTGTATGCTTGATCGGTCAGTTGATATTTGACCACGGACTCAAAGTAATTCAGTATCACATATTGTTTTCACACAAATTGCAATTACAATTTCTTTGACTGTTGATGTCTAGTAGTCTACTTAAGCATCTGATAAGTAACTCTCAAACAGCAATTTGTATCGACTAAAATGGCGTGAAGGTTTTCGATCATCGCGAAATGCTGCTAGCCAGGTCTGGACAAATTTGCGACAAGGTATCGGTGGAACTATGCGAGCCTGTGCGTAATTGTCCGCCCAACTCTTTTAATCATATTTTTTGTTGATACTGGGAGTTGCTAATTGCAATTATAGCAACCAGAGAGATTTTCTGTAGCCACAGATAATTCTGGCTTAAGCAAACAAGCACTACTTTTCTAATCGTTGCACGTCGGACGAATAACCAAATAAACACGAAATAGATCATTGCTATGCGGACTGACTAGTCGTAAATTGCAATCAGTATCATCCGGACTATCAATCTGATGTTAGTTTCTGACGATTTTGTCCCATTCCAGAGATCAAATTGGAACAGATTTCTTTCTGTCCTGGAAGTATTGCTCTTTAAACAGTGTGCAGCGATGACCTCTATTGGCCTGTAAATTTCAGTGTGGTGCAGATTTGATAGCCCTTTTCTTCAATAATACAGTGAGAGTTACATGCATACGCTCCCGCTGTACTGCGACCATTACTGTTGGACGGAAATGATTTGCGCATCGATGAGATTAACTTGTCAGTCTGAATACGTTTGCCTCTTCATGTCATTTGTACTGTGCGCAAATGTCTCACACTTAGCTGACTAATCACGGCCAAGATCATGAGGTAAAGATAAAGAGTGATTGAATACTCGGAATAGAGTATGTATCAGTGAGAAAAAAATCGGTGCCACCAACAAAAAGTCACGCGATCTAAGGAATTTTCAAATTCAGAGAATAAAAATTAAAATCTTGCTTTTTATTCAACCTTATTCCTACATGTTTTCCGTTCGTTAGTTTGCTTCAAATGTTAGAAAAGTCCACCATTCACAAAGGAACTTGGGTACCAAGTTCCTCTTGCAGTTTTCCATCCCTTGTATACCATAGGAAAATGAGCCCATATTGAGTGAAGTATAACATGATATCCTGAATCAGTTTGATCAAACCCATTTGACACCACTAAACTTTAAATTTTAAATTTCGAATGATAGAACAATTATTGGATCCAAAAACTGTGTATATTTCGCAAACTTACCGAACCATCTGAAGCACTGGCTCCGACCTTATCTCCACGTGAGTTCCAACACACTTCGAAAATGCCTCCGGTCCCCTGATAACTGTTGATTAGAGTGCCCGTCTGTTAGGAAAATTAAAAAGAAAAAACAAGATTTGAACCTATGTTCCAGTGAAGAAACAAGTCATCTAAGGCGAAAATCTCACGAAACTGTTGTCTGACGAAAAACAACAACTGTGATTTGCTTCCCCATGTCCCAAGGTAACCGTACGTTCCGGGGATTAAGCTCTTTTGGTTTGAGGTGGGTAGTGCAATGACCAGCTTAACCAGGAAACCAGTGTAGTAAGAACCTTGACTAGTTGTCACAAAGAATTTTTTCTTGATTTTAATGAATCGGTTCGCCATCAATTCAAGAGTATAAGAAGATCCGGTTCGGCTCGGTTGAAGTACACCACGTGTCTAGTTGTCAGCAAGGGTTTGGTGCACGAAGGTCGAATTTGTCAGATGAAAGGCGTTCCTAATTTTATCACAATCACTAGCAAAATTCTTTGGTTACAAGTTTTGTGTAGCGAGCCTGATAGACATTTCCCAACAAAAATTGGATGAATCAGAAACTTTGGTGATCAAATGGCATATCGCCGATAATAATAAACGCACACTTGCAGAGAACATTTCATTATAATGACAATAAACATGGGAGGGGGTATCGATGAAATCAGACACACTTCATCCATCGAAATACAAACTGCAATGACTTCGAGATCAAAGTTCTCGATCGAAAGGATCACAGTTCCATCTTAAAGCTGAGAGAAATGAAGTTTATTCGAATAGTGTTAAACTGGCATGTTGCGTTTCAAGTGTCTCGTGCAATAGATCCAAACGACCGTCAAGTCCTGACATTCTGTCAGGATTGAATTGGAACCGTGTGCAGGAGAGTTTCGAAAACGAAATTTATGACACAACATCCCAAATCGCGATGCTGCGTTGATGTTAAATTGACGGGAACTGAGCACAATGTGGCTGTGCTAATGTAATTGCAACACGTGTATAGGCCATACAGACTGACTCAATCACACGAAAGCTGAAAGTAAGGAAACTTTCTTACCTATGCGAACCGTTTGTTCATCGGACAGCTAAAATCACTCATATATACGCACTTCAGAAGTAATAAAGAGACCACGGTTATCTAAAACTTTTTACCTTACATCAGCATTACTCGTCGGGTTGCCCCACCAGATTCGTGTAATGCTGCTTAGACACCGGTGTTCGAACACCTTTATCCTGTTTTGTTTATGGCCAAGTTTCTGCTCCATATAGCAGAACTGGCCGAACTGCTGCAGCATACACTCGACCCTTCACAAACAGCCGGATGTAGCGACGGCGCCACAGATGTCCCAAGTTGGCAAATGCCAACCAAGCCTTCTGTATTTCATGACCGATGATAGAACTCTCAAAAAAAAAAAGAAATCATGACTAGATCTACGTCGAATAAATACAAAGTTTGTTTGAAGCGTTCCATCTGGTAACATGCATGTGTTTACCACGGGCACGGGGAAAGAATAATTTGATAGTTCGGTCAAATCCAGTGAGTCCACCAAGGTCGGAATATTTACGTCTAGGATAGGTAGTACGTACGACGTGGTAGGACAAAAGGCATGGTCACGCGAGCTCGTAAACGTTCGCGCGCGTGTGTACCCACAAATAATGTGTGAATGCATATTTGCACTGAAAGGACCGTACAAAAACGCGCGTAGTCAAATACCCAACCAATGAGTTTTACACACGCACGCACACACAATCGGTATGCGAGTCAGACGATTGCAGAAAATTCTGGCAGAATGACGATGAGAAACGGTAGAAGAGTTATTGTTTTAGAACACGCTGGTCTCACGTGTTCAAGACAGTTAAGTAGCCCAGAGTCAGGTAGACAGGCGTCATTTACCTGGCAATGATAGTTATGAGTGCGCGCGCGTTTACGTCGGGATGTGCGCACAGGATGTTAGCTTCCAACTCGTGAGATTCAGATATCGAAAAAGATCGAAAGTGAGGGCAGTGCACAGTTGACATATCTATCGAGGTTCTGGGAAGATGGCTGTGTTTCACTGCACGCTTAGATTGTGAAATCGGATGATTCACTTGATGGTAGACCTTATATACGAAGACGAATGCAACGACAACGGTTGTCACTGCTGGTCGATACTATCGAAAAAACCATGTGAAGGATCGCAAAAAGAAACGATCAACATTTGTGGAGCATCACATCAACAAATTGTATACAGTGGCAATCAAGCGTTGAGATGAAGTAGAAGAGACGACCTGCGACCATACGAAAACTTACGGCAACATTCCAGATATGCACGCACTGATCAAAAGATCCTGTAGCTAAGAGCTGACCATCTGGACTGAACGCCACACTATATACCGGTTCACTGTGTTTCGATAGGATTCTTTGACATTTTCCAGTTTCTACGTCCCATAAGCGTACGGTTGAATCGAAGCTGGCGCTAAGAATTGAGTGGACAATAAACAAGAACGAACACGAATAAGCTGTTGGTCACTGGAAAAATGCTTTGTTGCAAAACACGATTATGGTGTATCTTAAAATGAGAGAGGCTGATCCCAAACCATGCAGACAAATCAGTGATCGACTGAGTCAAACGCAGGTTATAAATCAAAGATAGAAATGATGGGGTCATGGAAGTAATGCCTGTGTTTAAGGACTTGTCAGTGTGAAAACAAGACCGAGGCAGCTTAAACTCGGCCTAAATTCAGCTCGATTTTCACGCATGCACTAGACAACGGCCGCAGTGGGATACCGGAAAGGAGCTTTGACGCAATGTTCAACGAGCTAATTTCCCTTTGATTCTCCCAAGAGGATACAACTGATAAGGCTACCGATTTACACCATTTCTTTGGACTGTGCTTGTCTTGCTATGCTAAACCTCGAAGTTCCGAAGTTTGAGCCCCGCCATCGCCACTCAACTTGGGTGGTAGGCAGCTTTGCTGTCGTCCGGTTCGATTCCACGTCTAACCTATCGGGGCCTTATGTGGTTCACCACTCCAAGTCCTGGGGCTTAGACAGTCGGTTTTCATCACTGAACAGTAGGTCCGTGTGACTATGGGGTTCACCCCGTCTGCTGTTTTTCACACTAAGGTAGGCAATAAAAAATGAACAACGCAAAGCGAGAAATGAAAAAGAGTCTTTCCTGCGTGTTTTGGAGAGAGGTTCCAAGGGTTCTAGGAAAAGAAGTTTGTTGGTCGATCTGAAAGTACGTGGACATCTTATTAGAATAAAGTGAAAATACAACGGCTTTTGGTACGCTATAATTAGTAGTCAAAGTGAGGGGTTTCTCATCAACTAGAAACCGGCATTTCACGAAACAGCTTGCAAGGAAACAACGGAACAGTTAAAATCCGGTCGAAACGGTGTACATCCTCAGGAGTATTAAGTTCTGTGTCGACCGTGATTATCAGGCGTCCACATTCATCTGGAGCAATAACAGAATCGGGTATTTGTGGTATGAACTATTATGAAAGCTGAAGAAGCGTGAAGTGAATGCGAAACAATAACAATAAATGTTAGAGAATGAAATTGAGGTACGTTAAAATGATAAACACAGAGCGGATTTGATCGAACATCCTTGTAGTTACCATACCTGGCTATGCATAATGGAGCATTCGGGAACGCAGTTCCGGGCCCAGTAGGACTCCATTTGATAGTGTAGATTTCTTTCGTGTGTCCTTTCAGGTCATGCACACAGTTATCATGATGCATATCCCACACCTTCAGAGTACGGTCGTCTGAGCAGGATGCCAGAAGACGCCCGTTAGGATCCCATTTGATAGCATTCACTTCATTCTGTGCAAATAGTAAACAGAAACATAGACAAACGGAACTTGATGTTTTACATGTAAGTAGTGAAATCGACCACCTATGGCGCGACGATTCTTTCCTGATACACGCCAATCAGAAAGACGGAATATTTGTCCACAAAAACATCTTTGATTTAATCAAAAACAACTGGACTCCGTGCTTTCTGTTGAGATGGACTAGTCTGTCTTTTATCAATCTTTTACTATTTTCGTTCGATATTGAACATGGTTGACTAAGTGCTGAATAGAGGTTCTCAAAGTTCGTATGGACTGGGTTTATTTTGCCTGTTCTCCCAGGTTCGTAATTTGTTCGCAGATGGTCCATCACTAACCGAGACAAAATCTTCAGTGCTAAGCATGTATTTTCCTAATGACTGAGCGTAATAAGCAAGTGATATTTTGTACTCGATGAGAATTTTTCTATTACCTGGAGCACATTGGTAACTAGCGGTAAATTTCGAACAGAATCCTTCCCAACCCACCCCCAAAAGGAACGATTTCGTGAACTATAACTTTTGCATTCGACTTGCAATCAGGGATTAAGTATAACCCGTGATTTATATGCAAATATATAGCCATGTATCTACATGATTACGGATCATTCCTACCAATTTCGTTACAATTTATTGTACCGAGCTGTTTGAATTATTACATAGCAACCAATCAACTGGTACATTATTATGTGATGTCCACGCTTACCTCATGTCCTTGGAATGTTTTCACCGGGGTTGATCGACCAAGTTCGCAGACATGGATGTTCGTGTCTGTAGAACAGGAAGCGAAACCCGTCAGGGACTGCCAGTCCACGTCCAGAGTTGGAGCTGAGCAAGATAAAAGATGATGTAAGAACTTCAGGTAGTACGAACTACAAAACTCAAAACCATTGTCCGAATGACAGATTAGTTGCAAAATTAAGCATCTTAAAAATCTGTAGCAAATAAATTACGTGTATTCAAGACGCAACCATTCGAAATACAAAAGTGCTCATTATCGTGGTATGCGGGACTGGAGTAGCCCCCAATTGATATGAATCATACGAGATCACAGAGACAGAGAAAAGGAACCAAAGGGCGGGCGACAATTTCGACAGAGTGCATGTGAGTCATTGCAGAAAGATTGCACGGGTGGTGTATATGGCACGTCGACCATTTGCGCGCGCGCGTGCGCCAAGGGCACGGAAAACAAGACTATCCTCGCCGAACACTTGCAAATGATGAATTGAGACGACCGAAAACCAGGCCAAATGATTCACTTGATGGACTAAATCGAGGTGAAACACATTGTCTCAGCAGTGAGACACGATCTGGGTCAGTGTACATCCAAATGAGGGTTTATGCACACGAACAAATCCCCAAAAATTGAGGGAGAGGGTAAACGTCTGAAACGAAACCACACCAACGGAACTATGACATCAATAGCAGCGTGGACAGTCGCTAGCCCACGTGCGAGACAATCCAACAAGATGAACGTCCAATGGTGAAAAAATACATGTTGATCTATCCTGCCATCAATCCGGGATAGCGGCGAGCAGGCAAAAAAACAATTTGGGCCAGACGTCACAGTTAAACAACCGTTTACGCAGAGGCATGCTCTTTGCACGGGAACGAGAAACACAGAAACGCAAACTGCGTACTACATTCAATAACACAGAGCAGGGTTTTGCGAGATAACGGACGTTTTCGAAATAACGAATGAAGGATGAACACAGATCAGGAATGGAGAAACTACAATTATGATTTCAACATTACGAAACGGTGAGCAAAAAACCCGGACACTTTATTTAACAAAGTGACGATTGTGCGACATACCTGTGTGGAAGGAAAACTGCTGAGCGATGCGACCAGTTTGGGACTCCCAGATGATCGTCGTCTAGAAATAGAGAAAGGAAAATATTACCAACACTTGTGTTACCAAAGTGAAACTAATTAAAAAACATCAAGTACCTTTGGAGGATATATGACAAACTTTCATTCACTCCTGCTAGCTCATCGAAGAGGATGACTCAGCTTTATGTATGATTATGGATTTTCGTAGGAGTTTGGTAATGAAGGTGTCTCTAGTTTCCCCCGAGGGCGCACATACAAACTTTGCTTAGCCAAGTACGAGCGGCAAGACAGTAGGGAATTGGTGCATGATTGCTGGTGGCTCACTAGGAGTTCATTCGCCATTTGACTGAACGTACGTGCCCCCGCTGGAAATCCTTGTAACCACAAGGGTTTCCTGGACGGTCGTTGGAGCTTCTAGTAAATGTCGTCCAAACACTCAGGAGTGACTATTTGGGCACTTCGCACACATTCTCGCTGGATTTTTAGGCATCGGCTGGTCTCAATCTGTCAAGTGATTGACTGAGATGTATCCACAGATGCACTTCGCTGAGTTTGATAAGTGTCGGAGATCAGGTAGACAGACGTATTTCCTGAGTGGGGCATGACAGTGTGCTACCTCAAATGCGCTACGCTTATTAAAAAACCCCTACACACCGACTGGAAAATATGGAGTTGTGAAATAAACGCATCACTCACCTTGTCCACTCCAGCAGTAAGAATGTAGTTGCCTTTTCGATTCCACTTCAGTGCAAATATGGGTCCTTTGTGTTGGCCAAGAGTCATCGCTATTCGGCCTGTAGATAGGGGTGGGAAAATGCGTAAGTTGCGAGATGGGCACGTTTATTCATGCTAGGTTGATAGGTTGTGTGGGCATGTTAATTCCCGGTTGACCTGACCGAGGAAGGGGATAACCTAGAGGTCCCCACCCGAAGCCTTTGGCTAGAAAGCCACACCTACAAGACAACAGAACGGAGCTCGGAGTCCGCAGCTCATTGGGGGCCGAGGCCGTTTATTGGTGGACGAAAAGCAGAGATCCAGGGCTATAACCGGGGTTGGTGGACCACTGGTAGTCCACCCAGGCG
>UZAN01043558.1:15698-28085 GCA_900618425.1 Echinostoma caproni
CCGGTTGTGGATTACTCAAGAAAATTCATGTCTCGGCCTGGACAACCTGAAAGTGTCTAGCCCACATGCAGATCATGGAACGTTTTTCTTTTTTATAAAGAAAAATTGTACCATGATTTGTTTGACACGGTCTGGCCTCAGACATGTGTAATATATATATATATATATATATATATATATACATATATATAATTTGTAGGGACGGGGACAGAAAGAGAACCTCTGATCAACACAGGATCTGCAATCCAACTGAGCATACACACTACTTCAAGCATCCTGGTCTCACAAGAAGGTAGGGTGGGATCGCTACTGCTGTCGATTTGCTGCTATGACCTACAGTGTCTCCAACCATTTAGTTGTCGAGTCTGTTGGACCTACTCTACCTAATCGCGCTGTGCATTTCTGCATGCTCCGTCTCCATGTGATCTTCTGGTCCCACACGTGGCCTTCTCCGGTCTGGAGCGGCTATCGCAAATAAAGCGCGGTGAGGTAGGCGACCGTAAGCTTACTGAGCTGAATTTGATGCGATAGTCAGTTTGTGTACGATGCGGTCCGGAACACCCGCCTGGAACCTATTCAGCATGACGTACACCCATACGCTATCAGAAGTATGCGAGAAGAATAACCTCAAAATGTTTCTATGTGTCTATCGTTTGCGAAAAGAACCCATAAGGGATTTGCGATATTTGGGTCGAAGGCTCCTTTTAGGTCAAGGAAAACAACAACCGTTAGTGAGCGGTGTATGGTGTGGTTTGAGGACTTTTTATGACATTTTCCTTTTTAGTTTTGAAGAGCAGGAGGGGTAAACCCCAAACTCATGAAGACCTGCTATACGATGATGGAAACTGGTAGACTAATCCCCGGGACTTGGAGTGGCGAACCACATAAGGCTCCTCCTCTAGGTTAGGCGTGGTATTGAGCCAGGCGACAGCAAAGTTGCCTACCACCAAAACGCAACCTGAAGATTTTGTTGATATCACCGCGACCTGGTCGGGTCATACTTGTTATTTGCGGATATTCAACTCCCTGAAGAAGGTCAGGCATCAAAGTCGACGTTTGACTGAGGCTAAAACTTTGATGACAATTGGGATCGAACTTATTCCACGGTGGTTTGCGCAGTCTGCGATATTCCTCTCATCTGCGTGTCAATTACGCACAATGGGGAGCGCCCACAGTAAGCCAACTACATGTTGGTCCATAAAATCGTACTTTGGTGTAATTGTTTGATTGCTGAGCGGAATTACAATCATTCGATAAATTGTGCTAGATTTCCGCGACTCCGCACGGGAGCTGTAAAACTACGAAACAGAGCAAAACTTGGGGATTTGCAAATAATTTGCGACAAATATAACCGTGCCAGGAGATGCATATTTGAAAGTTGATTATGGTCAAGCGACGATCAGCAGAGATAAAGACAGATAAGTGATAGATTAGAATATAAAGTATACAAAGTAGTCAAACCTTTTCACCAGAAAACCGTCAAACACGAAATCAGTCATATCTGGGTAACATTGACGTTACTGACTCATCTATCACGTAGGATCAACGACCAAACCGAAGAAGAACCGCTTTGATAAAATCGTCATTATATGAGATATGCTATATACTTCGGGGAACGCTAGGCGGAGTATAACAAAGGTAGGACAGACAGCGTCAAGTAATTATTGTCCAAAGTGCTGAGCGTCACAATCACTCAGTGTCACTACAACGAACTGTAATAAAAATTTTCAGCATTTTTGTTGCTTCCTACCGTACTGGGAATTTTACTTGACATCTCTACATTCTAATGGTGTAACACATTTGGAGAGCATGAGTTAGCCTATAAAAGCAAGCTTTGAAATGTGATAATAATAATAATAATAACTAGATAGGATCCATAAAACAGATAGAAATTTAATCCATTCAGAGTGCTCCATGGTGACTCACCATCAGTGTGCCATACACGCGCATACCCGTCGTAGGAACCAGTTGCTAGAAAACTTCCATCAGACTGAAACAGAAAAACAAGTGGATAATCAATGAGACTGGATGACTCATCTGCTGACAAAGGAAAACCTGAATCGCTCACTGAGGATTACGATGAAAAAGTTTGAAGAAGTCTGTTAGTGTGCTATAGTGCAATGGTTCTGGTGAACGTTTTATCGCCTTTGAATCGTATCTGCTGATTAGATGACTACCATTGATTGGTTCCAATTTCAAGACGTTCTAATTCCACAGCCATCTGAACAGGGTCGGTGATTTTTCCATCGTTTGGTTAAATTTGTCTCGATGTTTGTCCCTAGATGTTCTGCATTGCTCAAGGCCCCGACCATTTGTCAAATAAACTAGGTTACAAGTGGTAACATGCCTTCCATTTGACGGGACTCTGAATTCAAATACCGGAACATGTAGACAGTCAGTTGCGATCAGCTTTGCTTAGAACAAAACTCGAACCTAATGCTTCCCGATTGAATCAACTGAGAATTGTGGAGAAAGGTGGAAGTTGGTCATTCAAAATAAACAGCACAAAAGTATACCATCGCATTCATCTATCGAGCTTAGAATAGCACGTGTAAATAGAAAGCTCAAACAGTGGCAAGTCGGAACGAATAATACACTGAATAGCGTGAATGAGAAATAAAGTATTGGGTATGAATAAACCACCAGTCAAGATTTCAACATGAAATGATCGTAATCAGGGTGAACTTGATAGTTCTGCAGATTGCTAATTTCGAGGTAAGCTCCAGAGTAACGAAGACCTACTGTTTACTCATGGAAAAAGAGGTGACCTTTGAGGCCTGGAATGGCGAACCATTTAATCCGCCGCCAAATCAGGTGTAGTATGGAGGTGGACGATAGCGAAGCTATCGAAAATCGAGGCTGGCTACCGGTAACGGGGTTCGAATCTTGATTCCTGCGACCACCACACTTGGAAAATTAAACAAGTCACCATCACCGTACAGTGAAATCTAGTGAAGCGAACCTCTGCGACTGCTATCGAGTAAATACAAGTGATTAAACCGGAACGAGTTTGTAGTTTCAACTAGCAGATTGAAACTGCTAAGCAAAATTACATCTCAAAAGAATCTCAGTTCAGGGCTGCATGTTAGGCTGAATTTGTCACAATATAGAGAAGTTTTAAGGCGTCCGTTTGGCCAAACAGACATTTCATAGCAGTATTTTTCTCATTTTGCCAGAAACGTGTATTCAATTTATTCGCGCTTAACCACCCCCTGCTGATGCGTGTATCTGAAGCTTTGCGCCTCATAAACAATGATTGGAGAATGTTAAAATAAAAAGCAGCAAGGACACACCCGCTCACACAGAAAATCGATTTACGTGAATCAATAAGTTTGGTCGATAGAGGACTCCCCAAAACATAGCTAGGAGGGCTTTTTGACAGTGATATGGAGAATTATTGTGGGAATACAGTGAACAAATTTGTTTGACGTGCACAAGTATAACTATTGAAATCAGACCCACTATGCTTTTTTCTGTTCTCCATTGGAAACCAATGCTATTACGTGTGCTAACAGCTCCGTGCACATACCCATGTACATACGATGTGGCTCACTAAGGGCAGCAGCAATAGGGGGAACAGACACACAAGAATCGATGAGGAAAAAAGTGGTTTGCGCACGAATGGCCCTAGAGCTAAAATTAGACTGACTTGTGCGCGGCACACGCAGAGTTAAGCCGTCATGCACAGCCTCGGAAACACTCATGAACGCACATAGACAAAGGCACGTTCGAACGTGGACAAACGCGTACATGCGTGAGAAAGCCAGACAACCCACAGATTCAGACATCCTGGGGAGACGGACATACCTACGCGATAGGTAGTGTGCGTTGACACGGTTGTGGGGACAGAACGTAATAGAAAGCGCGGTCTGCCAATGAGGTGGTTGGTAATGTAAGCCGACCAATCATAAAATTTAACTACGCGTACCGTGCCACCGTTGACAGCGGCTATCGGCATTGGTTCAGCCTTGACTGGTCATGTATGACCGCACGTGGATTGCCTCGGAACCCAGGCCATATAACAATTGTACTTCCGTCTTTCTTCAGCCAGGAGTAGACGTTCAGAATGTCGCACGCTATTAGGGTTGTGATTCAAACATGACCGCGGAAGGATGTGCGTGGGTGGATTTACTCGAACAACCGAACTCGCTGCTCGGAACAATCAACCAACATTGGGAAAAATGGAGAGCAGAAAAAGAAGCCCAGACCTCATTTTGATCGACAGCTAAGGCTTAATATTTTTTAAATCGGATCATTCACTGGGGTAACTTATGGCAATCATTTGCTTACTAAATATGCACGAAACGACAATTTATCCACTGCTCATATAACGTTAATTTGACAAAATTTACAGTCGGTAAACGTGATCAGACCGAAAAGAAGCAAAACACAAACAGAACTCGAAACTGTAGACAATTGAACACAGTTGCATGCAGAACCGCAATGATACACGAAAAAGTACAATCAACGAAAACCGTTTCCTATCTCGGGTATATTATCGATCATTCATTTGACTTTACAGTATCATTACCAATCCCTCACATGAGTATCGAGTATACTACCTAGAAACAACGCCTTAAGAAAGTGCATGTGCAATCCAAGCTCCATTAAGGATTTGTGCTTCGAATAGCAACACGTTGCTGGACTGTTGAGTATCTTGGTTAGTCACAATCAGGTGTACATAGTGGCATTTGTTCAGGTAAAATCCCAAATTCACTATTTTGTATATTTTACAATGTATTTGAGTTCATGAACATTGCCTATCTATCGCATGAGCGTGTTGAGGACGATGAAAACATTGACCATCCTATCCGGAGAATACACCATTTGGATGAACAATAATCAAGCGTGATGACTAATTGAGTCGTCCGCCGCTGATCAAGCTGATTGGTGATGACTGCGGTTACTATACGGTGGTGCTTGGGTGTTCTGAACCACCAATTAGTTCAGTTCAGATAAGGTTACTGGGCATCACTGTCAGATTTTTCTAACCTGTAGTGGAGGGAGACGGATCGATTCACTTATTCCTATTTTAGCAGGCTAACAAGATAATGCACTTATAAATTGCATTGAGTCTCATAGACCAAAAAATCAGTGACGAATTACGGATAGCAAGGGGAATTAAAAGAAGGACAACATCTAAACTCACATTCCAATCCAAAGATGTTACGTCCTTATTACTCAGAACGGTTTGACCATCACGGTTGACGTAATGAGTGAGAACCAAATGCGGAACTTGAGGAGGATTAGTCAACGGCTCTTCTAGATTCCAGATCCGTGCAGTCGAATCACCAGAACTGTAAAAGGAAAATATATATATATATAAATGGGGGGAAGTGGAAGCTTGAAATTTCGATTGTACATTACAGTGGTATAAAAACTAATGATAAGGAAACGAAGTATTGCCAGTTCGTGGTACATATATAGTAGTATAACGAATGCAGCAGTATACTGAATGACTCGATTAGTTTTGTGAGGTCATTCAGATACCACTTATTGTGAAATTGGGTTGAACCTGTTGCGGCAAGTAGCACTGAGCACACCGCATCACAGTATTGTTCCTGAAATGGGCCAGTTAAGAAGAGTAGTATTCGAACAAAAACGCTTAAGATTACAATTAAGATTTATCAAAAATGCATGTATATTTATAGGCATTATTTTATCAGACACTTTCAGCTCTTCATCTCAACATTGCGTTATCGGTTATCGTCACTATATGTATTTTAGAAATTGATTCTTCGGGTAGTTGCAATTCTCTGGATCTCCTTATTGACGATAATGAGGACGGAAATATTCGGCTCCTCTTCCCATGATATATCGAAGTTCTAGTATTTTGCTCAACAACCAGTTCAGCCAAAATCAGGCTTCAAATTATCAGAATTTTGCTAGACCATGAGTGACGACAGGTTATAGCAGTTCCCTGTTCAATCTGTTTATCTTAAATTAACTATCAAAATGAATGTAGGAGTCGTAGGTCAGTTAAAATATCCACAGGCTGCTGACAGGTTTAGTCGTGCCTGGTACCAAGAGAGAAAAGGATCAGTGAAGACCAACAAAGATGAGGAGTGCAAGCTAAATTGTTGCGGAAAAAGCAGTGAATATGCGTAACTTTTATTTGAATAGAGGACAGCGCCCCACCGCTAGATTTTTCATTGACTTTCGCGCCTCATTCGATTCAGTGGACTGCGAGTCATCGTGGAAGATAATGCTTGCAGACGGCGTCCCTGCAAAAGTTGGTCAATATGGTGAGGTCGTATTACACCCAAACCAAAGCCCGTATCCATGCCTACGGCGAAGTCTCATCCCTTGGATCTGAGGTCAGGAGTAAGACAAGGATGCCCGCCATCTCCAGTGTTGTTCAACTCCGCTGTTGATTAGATTCTGCTTCAGGCAATGGAAAGTTACCAAGGAGTCCAAGTTTCCGCAGATTGCTGGATTACTGACCTCGAATTCACCGATGACGTGATAGTGCTTGTAGAGGACCTGACCGCCTTGCAAACAGCTCTCATCCGTATCAAAAGATTTGCCACTGAGATCGGCCTTGAGATTAATCCTAACAAAACCAAGATGTTCGCTACTCCACTTGATCAAGCGGAACATCCTCTGCAACTGGATGATCGGACAATAGAAATAGTATCGGACTTCAAGTACCTTGGGTCCACCATCCTGCCCAATGGACAAGCCAAAGCGGCGTATCGACACGGTCCGAACGGCGTTGCTGCAGCTCCGAACCACCCTATGGCGCTGGAACGAGATCAGCCTCAAAACCAAGCTCAGGCTGTTTGCCACAGCAGTTCGACCAGACCATGCGGCTGCGAAACCTGGTCGCTGAGGACAACCGACGATTAGGTCTTCGATTACTGGTGTTTTTCATTCATCCTGAAAGTGAACTGGCGGGACAGGGTCTCAAACTCGGACCTCAGGAATCGATGCCACGTTGCCCGTCTCTCAACGCAAATACAACGCCACCGACTGCAATGGCTGGGTCATGTTCTCCGCAGACCCGACGACACTTTTACGAGTATTGCCTTGGCTCCGACACCATGTCCTGACTGGCGCCGCCGACAAGGGGGCAAGTAAAAACCTGGCTGGACACTGCATTCGAAGACGTCGACCAACTTGGCCTTCGGATGATGTACGGCATTCGCCGATGGAAAACAAACTGGATTAAAATTTGCAAGGATCTTGCAGCCAACCACCAAGCATGGATAGCGGCCAGAGACATTCATGGAGCCCGCTCATCTTTTCCAAAGAGCCAGCCGTAAAGTAAAGTAAGTAAGAATGGAGGACAAGGTGTTTGGCGTAGGAACTCACCCTGAGGCTAGCATGTCGCTGCGAGGATTCCATGCGCAAATAAAAACTTCCGAATCATGGCCCCGCAAAACAGTAATTCGTTCCGGAGGGATCTGCCGACCGGGGACGGGAGATGTTCGATTGACTTCGGGGAGATGTACCCGATCGACATCCATAGCATCGCTTCCTGTTCGATAGTGATTCACTGTAGAGAATGGTTTTTAAAAATGAACATTGTAACAGGTTATTCCTATAATTCCTATTATAATGAAGCAACGAAACATCATCTACAGGTTTGCTATGACTAACTCCTACGCATTGAAAAGCAACAAGCGTACAGTAGTGTCAACACGTCAAGGTGAAATCAGAACCGGACGCTATATCTACAGGGATCACGCTAGTTTTGGTAAACAAAACTCTCCGTGAGTGATGATCGCATTCTGGAAGGCATAGTGGTGTCCACGGCTCGATAGAGCACTCTTAGAACAACTAACTAGCGTGAACCCTGTATATGTTTGGCGTCCGGTTCTGGTTTAACCTCCATTTCAAAATTCCATCGGCTTCCGAGGATTTGAAATCCCTACTGGTGTTGATTTAGTATCAGAGCTACTGACTTGAGTCTGAAAAAACTGGTCGAACTGGTGTGTCACTGGTCTTAACAGCGCTGCCGCTGATTGTTTATGATTACTCGTCTGGAACAACAAATGTAACTGGTTATTGATGTCACTAAAGCGTTTTAATTTCTGTAACTTAGAGATACGACTGGCGGTGCATGACTAGATCGCCTGATATTCTAAGAAAGCCTGTCGTTTGCGTGCATCAATTTCCATCTAGCGTCGTAGGACTCGGGCAGAATTCGGTTAACTCTGAAGTGCAAGACAGCCGGGAGGTGATTTGTACTAAATAGTCTGGAAATGCGTTTAGCATCTTTTTAGAGTCGAACAGGGGTGTTGATTACTTAAATAGAGGGAGACTGGCATTGTTTTAATTGTCATGATCCACTGAGATTTCACCCGTTGGCAACTTTTGAAGGTGATAATCTAAAAGTTTTCATTACCGATTAGTGACAGTAAAAAGTCTGGAACCTCGCGTAACGGGGACCTACTGTTTGATTATGAGAGACCACAACCCGAGCCCTAGGAAACCAGGTAGTGAGCACGTGACCCCAGTAAAAAAGCAAGGTATTGAGGGGACAACGTACCGAAGACTTGACAGCGGTTCCAGGGTTTGAAACTCGGATTACCAAGACCAGGTAGATATTCGGGTGACCAAGAATATAGCTAACTTTTATTTTTAACTATTCACTTGGATCCAATGAGTAAACCATTTTACATTCGATTTTTTTGAGAGCGATGAAGCCAAGCTTGAGAAACGGTGTCAAGGCTCGAATATTGTACCTTAAAGCCTTAAGCACGTCAGTGACAGCAATTCAAACCATTTGATAAATACCTCGATCAGTCTTGGGGATCTTTTCGGTTTCAAGATCCCTATGTAGGCCGATTCGCAAGCCATCGTGAAGTGCGAAATCGGGGATGAACTATTTCAACCAAAATCGCACGAGTAAAAGCCCTGTTGTTTGATAGGAGATACAAAGAACGTTGCGAAGGACGACGCACGTTTGAAGCCGGGTACAATTATTCCTCATTGCACAGAACTTGGAAAAAAATCGGACAAAGGAAATGCTGTTACAGAAAGTGAACTAACTGGTCAGCAGTCGTGCGATGAAATGGTAGTTCGGTACCTGCTTTCAAGGCATAAACTGAGTACGATTGCACTCAATGGGGTGTATTATATCATTCGTTTCTATTGCTTTCCGGATTGGCTACCAAAGAATAGCGAATTGCAAAGGTAGTAGTCGTCCGGACTAGAAAAAACAAATTAGCAGCCATCAACCTTTCCTCATTGGGAATGTAGATTACCTAGAGATCGAGATCGCGCTTTGGGTGGAGGAACTTGCCTACACAACTCAACGGTTAAGGCAATGACTCCGTGTACTCACCATTGATACATGGATCCTGTTCAGCTACAAACCGTTCAATGGTGTATGAGCCCAGAAGGCAACCAACAAACATGCGAGACCTCCCTGCAGCTTTGCAGTTAGCCTTGGATGTGCAAAGCCTAGAGATGCCACCTCAAACTAAAACCGTGTGACGCTGGGGACGTTTTCTGTACCTAACTTCAAAGAAATTTCATGGATATTTACTCCACTTGTCTCGTTCGTTAATTATGGAACGGCGTTCTTGGGAAGCGATGCACCATGTGCCTCCAGTGGTTCAGGTGATAAGTATGCGCACTGGACTCCTTGAACTACCCCAAACTTCTTACATTGGATGCTGGAAACTAAGAACACCCTTAGGAATCAGGCGCTAACGAGAAGTGCGTTGCATGACCACCAGCTGTATATTAATTTGAAGTCAGATTAGCTGGCTCAAGCTCCAAAAGTATCAAAATCCTGGTATTGATAGTCACAGCAATCAAAACCGGCGCGTGAAAATACACGGTGAACGGTTGTGAAAACTGAAATTGTGTCGATAGCCAACACTAGCTGTATCACAGCGGCAATGAAACATCGGGTCAACACGGAGTTGCATTCGCTTTAAGCCATCCAGCTAATGATAGAAACGATAGAGACCGGTATCCTTTATGACTGCAGTAGAACGATTCAAGAGCCATCCAGTAAATATAACATTAATCCCCGTCCACGCCCCGACTCTCTCGTCGGGCAACAACGTCAAGGATGAGCCCTATTGCAGCCTTCAACCGCTCGGTAATGAAGTACTCAAACGGGATATGCTTGCGATAACAGGGGACTGGAACGCTCGAACTGGCCCATGAGACGAAGCACATCGTAGGGGGGGGGGCGGGGTGGCCTGTATCAGCGCTGTGAGAATGGTGACAGACTACTCAGCTTTGCCGATTATGATCGACTGTTTATCACCGACGCGCGGTTTTAATGTCCAAAAAGCATTTTCTGACGTGGTACTCCACGGACGAACAGCATACCAATTAGATTACTTTCTCAACGGTTCACGAAAGGTTCCTTCGGTTGAAGACTGTTGAAAGGCTGGCTGAATGCGGAAACAGAAGCGGATCTAATCACGTGTTAGTTCGCGCGAATGTTAGACTTCATCGAACAACTTGCAGGAAGACCGTCCCCTCAAAACACCTAAATGTGCTCCCATTGGAGAACGAGAAATGCCGGGCACTGATGGGCATGACAGCTTCACAACTGTCGAACGATCCCCTTGGTACCCAAGGAAGCAGAGAGTTTGGTCGAAACGTAGTGGATTAGGCTGAATTCGTCGTTACAAGTTGCCCTATATGAACAAGTCACAGCTTGAAGGACTGGCGCATCTGACCACACCACAAGGTTAGCTAATGAGGACAGAGGCACACCTAGCCCCATCTTTCAATTCTCGTGATATCAGACGAAAAGCAACACGGTTGGCAGAAACAATAGAAGCAACTACTGGAATGGTGACAAAAAATAAGATATCAACCAACCTGGGCAACACGGCGACTCTCTTCCGATCAGCATCGAGCAAGGAATAAGTCACCCGGTTCGTGTTGCGCAGCGCCTCCGGTAAGCTCATTATTGATGAGGAAAAAATAAATGGGTGGATGAGTGGAACACTTCAGTCTGCTTCTCATTTTTCCTCTAATCCAACATTCGTATGCGTCCCCCACGTAATCGCCATACGAAGCTACATGCACTCCGTTATCAGCAAAGGTTTCAGATATCATCAACCATCTTGAGCAGCGGAAATCTCCCGGCGATGACAGGATACCCGTTGAAATCTATACAAAGTGCTCTCCAGCCATTTAAAACCTTTTCTTCCTACCGTATACAATCTGGGAAACTTAAACTTGCCCAACTGGCGGTACCACGTCGATTTTACCATCTTTCCATATAAAGGGGGACAAGTCAGTGTGCGACAACTACCGAGGCATCAATTCACTTGATGTGGCAGCCAAGGATTTGCTGAAACAAGACGAGCGCAGCCGCCCTAACCAGAAGGGATTCCACCCCGATGTGGGCTGTGTTGACCAAATATTCACTCTAATTCGATTTTTGGAACATCGCCACAAGTTCCAACAACCCACAGCAGTCTGTCTCTTCGATTATCGAGCGGTATTCCATTCCGTAGATCGTGAATCTCTTGGGATCAGCTCTAACCGATGGTGCTCCAGTTAAACTTGCTCACCTCACGAGATCGCACTACCACATCTACCGCGAGGAATTATGCTTGTTCGAGTTGGGATCTGTGATGCGACAGGGGTGTCCATTGTCCCCGATGCTGTTCAGCTTTGTCGTTGACTGGATGATGGATCGTTCAATGGAAGGATATCAGGGGGTTCAAATTTCTCGGAATTTCTGGCCCACCGACTTAGAAACTGATAATGACACTGTCGCCTTTGGTAAGGACATATCCGATGTCCAAGTAATTGTTCACCGCATGAGCCAACAGGCCTCCGAAATCGGCCTAGAGGTGAACACATCAAAAACAAAACGTTTTAGACAGTCCTAATTCATTTCGAAGATTTATGACCACTGAACAGCGAGCCGCCCGAATCCGTCAAAAGCTTTACAAGCCTGGGCTCAACAGCCTAACGGCTAAGCTTAAGACGATGTACAGGTGAAGTGTGGTAGTGGCGCGTTGGTTTAGTCGCGGTCACCGGCGTAATTTGGACCCTACGGTTTCAGGTTCGAGCCCCACCACCTTCACCCGACTTCGGTGGTAGGGGGCTGAGGTCGCCGGCTCCCACCACTGCACAGCGGGTCCTCGTGACTATGGGGTTTACCCCGCCTAATGCTCATCACACGAAAGTGTAAGTGAAAAAAAATATAAAAAAGTGCGCGTCAATGCTGCAAAAGAGGAGTTTCTACAGCTAAAGAATTCCTTCCGGCACAGAAGTGAAAGCTGCGAAACCTGGCCACTTAGAAGTCGTCGATCACTGGTGCCTAACAGTTACCCTAGGAGTACGATGGGGGATCAGCTCTCAAATGAAACGGTTAGAAACTGATTTTAATCTAATATGGCGGTAGCGACTACAATGGTTTGGTCACACTTCGTAAATCTGATAAAGACCTGA
>UZAN01043559.1:17657-29986 GCA_900618425.1 Echinostoma caproni
GGGAGATGTTAACTGTCGTTTAATCTTCTCAGTCGCTGACTAAAAACAAACAAGCGCACATGTAATACATGGGATTAATCAATTATGGCGACCGAACGTGTACACGCCTAGATGGATTACTATACTTCAAACTAGATAAACTCCACGGTAATTGGGTTGCTTTTATTGTCATTTTAGGTGACGAATTCGTCATGTTAATAAATTGTGAACCAAAATCTAGGAAGCCCTGTCGAACTCTCAAGGATTTTGATTGTACGAAATGAACTCGCAGCTTCGTTTATTTAAGGCAGCTTAACATGCGTGAAGGAGGACAACAGCTGGCAATTGGCGCGCACGCCGCACGCGTGTGCACTCTTCCCATTCCCATTGATCCATTCATATCTACAAAACCGCTTAACTGGCCGGTGACCTCTGACTCATCTCTAAGTCCACCGACACGTATTCCCTCCCTCTCTCTCTCTCTCACTTTTTCTGACCTTGACTCTGGTCATATGCCTTGATTGACCTCGGCCTTCGACAGGCCGCGTGTAGCCATTTGTTGTGATTGCTAATGCACAACATATTCGAAAGAACCACTTAGAGAGACCAAAGCTTATGCGCAAACCAGTTGCAGCTCGAGGGGCTGGATGACTCGGATTAGATGATCTTGATCGCACTGGTTATGTACAAACTTTCCGGAATTTATGTACCATATCATGGTGGATCGTATCCGAATAGTTTGATGGCCTCATTGCACAAAGCTCAATTCATCTGTTCATGTGGATCCCCAACCCGAATTTCCTTCGCCCTGAACATCGATTGAAAACTTTCTACTCGTCACTGAATCAACGAAAGTCAATGTGATACAGGTTAGACAGCAAAAGTGGACCTCAATTCAGATGGTGAATATGACATTAAGTATTCCACGACATATATATATATATATGTATATATATATATAACCATCAGAATTGAGGTCCACTTTTGCTATCCAACTTATATATATGACCTCACAAACACCGGAGGCCAGAAGGTGTGCCAAAGAAATCAAGTTTACATGATTTTCAGGTCTCCCAGGCCAAGATAGGTGAATCTTCTTGAGGAATCCACAACCGGAATCGCCGGCTAACCCAAGCCTGACCAGCAAGGTAGCGGGGTGATGTGTAAAAAATCCATCGCGGATCAGTCTCATACAATAAATAAATCTCTTTTTACTTGCTTCTTTTATTTATTCAATATAAAAGTGCACAGTCAAATTTCACGAATGGAGCTGCGGTCATACAGAGACTACTTGAGGAGGTAAGAAAAATATGGAAGACTGAGGGCGGTGTAGCGGTTCGAACCCTGGAGGTCCGAGTTACAGTTCGGTGATCCTACCACTTAGCCACCACTCCCCGTGCCGGGTGCATTGAACATATACCCTCCAGACGGCGTCACACGTCCAAGGTGCCCAATACATCTCAATGCCCAATCGTGCCATTGACCAATACTAAGAGCAGAATAATGTGTGTGTGGTTTGTACGCCTCTTCTTAGTTGGTTGGGAATCAGGGTGTTTAGCAAGCTCTTCTGAGTGAAGCGCCAGTGGTTCACCGACCTTGTTATAGCCCCGGGTTTTAGCGTTTCGTCCTATCACTTTGGTGCGAAAACACCTCTGAAACCCGGGAAGGTAGAGAGTAGGATTTCTTTAAGAGAGGCTATTTGAGACGCTTGGTCTTACTGGGGCATTTCGTGAGGTGCAAGGGAGAGGTGACCAGCCATCACCCAAGGCACCCACCCCCCTACGTTACTGCGGATTTCAGCGGCCAGTATTTCACCAGTATTTCATATAATATTGTGATCGCGCTCTCCCTCATCTGCATCTGAGGATCACATTTATCCAGGTTGATTGATTATCCAACCGCGTCAATTTACTAATTCCGCGAAATTGATTTCGGTCTGGTTTTGGCTTATTAATTCTGCCTAGATGCCTAGCTGCTCAGCGAATCAATATCATCACGTAACGCTTGTCAGCAGACTTTGGCATGTCTGATCGCAATCGAAATCTTTCTGCAACGATGACGTCCCCGGATTAGCATCTCAAAATCTCTGGGACGTTATCAATCCCTTTCTGCCATTTGTCTCAACTAGAGGGCGTATTTTTCCGCCAGGTTTTCACATGAGTCTGTGAATATGACTGAATAGTCTTTGTGTGTAGAGTGGAAAATGTTGACACGGATTTCCAAATAGGACAATCGCTTTACAGCTATGCTTGTCCAGTCAGTCAGTGCATTCACGATCATTTTTAACTTTCCAGAGCGAAATGATCTTAAAAGTTTAAATAATCCCTCCTCAAACATATTATCTATCCTCCGATTCCGACGAATGACCTGAAATTGAGCCAACAGCCAGCATTATGTCAACATTTTTTTCCGCCATGTGATATATAAGTGCATGACTAGGCCTATTCGAGAACAATTGGTCGCTCACCGACCCATTTTCCCAATGCTAAAGTGAACACTAAAAGAGTTGAGAAATTATGAGACTGTTGTGACCTGTCCACCAGACAAGGGATCTGGAATAGTCATTATTAAAAAGGATGAATACGTGAGCAAAATGAAGGCCATTCTTCTCAGTGTTGGTGATCAATTTCGAATAGATCCAAAGAGGACGGACAATACGGAGGTAAAAGAGAAAGGGATCAGTGTTTACTTGGAACAGCCTTAGCAAAGTGTAGTGATTACCGCTACTAGTGCGCCAAATGACCTGAGACCTCGTGGAACACGAATATCAGGTGTTTCTGGTTTATCAAAGCTTCATGAACCAGGAGTCCCTTTGTGCCCCATTCTATCAATGATCAACGTGCCTCAGCTCAGATTAGCTGAGTGGCTGACCAAATAGATCAATCCCAGCCGTATGAAAGTCTCCCGTTTCGGGTTAAAAGATTCATTCCAGATGAAAGATAAATTACCTGATTTTGATTACCGCCAATGTTTCCTTGCTTCTTGTGATGTTGCTTCGCTATTCACCAACGTATCAGTGCAGGAAGCCGTGGAGAAAGCTTGCAAATATATTAGTGAAATTGGATTCTAAGTAACTGCATTCAGAATACTATTGAAATTGTGTTTGTACTTTGCAGTTTGCCCTCCATGGCACAATCTACCGTCAGAAAGATGGAGTGGCTATGGAAAGCCCAATTTAAGGAATCTTAGCTGATTTATTCATGTCAAAACTTGAGAACAACATTGAAAGTGATCCCAAATCCTCAGTGTTTTATCGCCGTAATATCGATGACACACTGTTGATAACCTCAAACAGAACATATGTCATGGTTCTATTCAACAAATTGAACGGGATGCACACGTACCACTCCTAGGCCAACGTACACTACGGTTAAAAATAAACCAGTTTTCATTGGTGTACCGTTTAGAGGAGACAATATATTTGCACGGGTTGATCGTCGGCTTGGTACTACAGTTGAGCCCACCTATCCGGCTGCGAAGCTGATCATGATTCATGATTCATGAACTCACTAATTCGGTAAATCATAGGCAGATCAAACGATTCACTCATCTCCCATAGCATTTATCTTTTTCAACGTACTTGCGGTTCGCGGTACGTGAGAAGGTCTGAAATTCGGTGTAATAGTTGTCGTACTAGCAGTAGTAGTGCGCAATTAACGCGGAATATGAATCACAGATCCGCAATCAAGGACGTCACGTAAGCACTGGATCACATTGGCATTTGCACACAAGATCCAATGCAACCGAGACATGAGGAGAATGCCACGGATGTAGTAGTTCGTTTAATAAAAGAAATAAGGGGGATTAAATAATATGTACAAAGCAGACTCATTGGTTATCCGGAGTGTGCCAATCGCGTACTAGTCTTTCTGGCGTTGTTCAGCTTCTGTCTGGGCCGCACGGTTTCTGATTGGCTGGTACAATCGATTTATGGAATGAAGTCCAGACGCTGTAGCACGCACACGCTTTGCTGACGTCATTCCGGAAGTTTTATTGATCACAGTTGTCTTAAAGCTGTAACCTGTCGCTTCGTGGTATGCGTTATCTCGCAGGATGGGTTCAGTACAGCCGGCTGTTGACACCATGCCTGAGCCTGCTCCGAACACCGCATCACTTCCTGCGGTGGCACTAAATTTGCTGGATACCGGACACTGCAGTGACAAACACAAAACTTTCCCCGTTGTGCTCAAAGTTTGAAGCTCAAGCATGGTTAGGCTTGCCGAAGCGGTTGTCATTAGCCATCATTAAAGCTCGATCTATGCCTGCCAAAGGTTTTCGTGATGCAGTTGTTATTACCATGGCAATTCCCCCNAATTCAGTCATTTTCCATTACGTAACTATTGCCAAGCTAACATTCATTTTTTCTGAATCTGTCTTATTATTGTTCCATCCTCCTCGTTCACTCATTCCAAAATGACTTCAGTAATGAATCAACAACCCAGTTCTTTCCCCGTGAATCCATTTAATTATGTAAATGTCTATATATGGTATTCTTCGTATACCATTCGACCTATTTAATGTGTGTAGACAGCTGATTGAGAGCACGCGAAATTGATGGCCAATATCAACTCTGCTCATATTGTGTTGCTTGTCAAATGGTCAAATGGAAGGGATGGTTCCAATCTTTCTTTTGGACCGTCAAAAAAATTGGATAAATTTATGCACACCCAACGATTATGATCCACGGAACATAGTTGATCATTCACCAATTATGGGCTTTTGAAAATCTGCCAGGCACAAGCTCCCAGTTCCCGGACCAGGAAGATAGATATTCGCACTATCCGACACCACAAAAACAACAACAACAATTACAACAGCCGGTCCCTCTTCGTTCAAGAAACTTGGTCACGGAAAAAAGACGCGCATTGCTCCAGTGTGTGTGAAAACCCGCCCGGTAGTCCTATCCAGCAAGTGTGCTGACACCCGAAACATTTGGGCGCGAACAACGTTTTCCTCGGAAAAAATCTGATTTTCATGAGATTCAACTACTGAATTCAACATATTCTGTCATCACGATGCTTCTTCTTGCTCTCATGAAAATGGTAAAGGGAACTGGTTACGTGACAAAAATCTGATTGGTTATGAAATCGTTTAAACTCCGCTCTTGGTTCGAGCCACGGTGATCGACAGAACCCATTGACATCCAACTCTTCTCCATGCAGGATTATTATTAGGTATTGAGGTTTTTTCGCCTAAAATAATTAATCCGCTACATTCAGAAGCGCACAAAAGATATAAAATACTTTTCTAACCTCGGGTAAGGCACACCTGTATGTGAACAATTTGTGAAATTTTAATCTACCACGGCAATTTGTGATGTCGCGTAGCCTAAGAAGCAGCCAGAACAGGGCGGTACTGTCCCCACCGCGTGTTGGCACCACTTCCGAAAAGGGTTTTGCTATCCGGATCGGTTGCGGACGCATGTCGTGTACAGAACGACACGCGGATCGTCAATCGCCTAACATTCACTGGTGACGGAATATACCGTCGAACAGGAGCAAGAGATATATACATACATACTTAATAATGCTCGATCACTCAACTATTTTGAAGTAAGCCATACTACTGAGCATACTGATGAGCATTTTTAACGAACAGATATTAACACATTCACATTTTAGGGATAAGATTGAAACCATTTAGAGGTCTGCCAAGCGACATACAAGAATTGTGAAAGTTATGTGGCGTTGGCGGGTTCCGTACTGATGTAACCTAAACCGTATGGCTATCGTTACTGATATTATGGTGGAAAACCCTCGGGTGTTAGCGAGAACCTTATTGTATCTCCCTTGTTCGACCTTGGCAACCCATCTTCCGATTACGTCTGTATTTCGCCATTTTTAAAGCCATTTACCAAACACGTACCAAAAGATTTTATTTGGTTGCAATGGAAATCAATTCAGATGGAGCGCGATCGTTCAACGCTGAGTACACTTTTCTGACTGTTTAACTGCCGTGGTGGACCGCATCTGAGTATATTTTGTGCGGCAAAGAGCAATGAGCAACCGAATACCTTGCTCTTTTCTGTGCAGTGGTTTTGATTGCAGTCATTCGGCTATCTGTTTGGGTGGTCACTTCGGAAGGAGTAGAGGAAAGTTGTTAAAACTAGAAAGAATTGTACGACAGCTTGCTACGCTAAACACCCTATCATTCACTAACTTTGATCACCTTATTGCATTAATCTCCAAGTCCCCCACTGGGAATCCAAGCGCTGCACAGTACACTTATTGGTTCCCGATACCGAGGTAAAATATTGTTCTGAGCCCCTTCGAAACCGAATAAAGTGAACCCGTCAATATGGGACAGCTTGACAGCAAAAACCGGGCTCATGACTTGATGGCCGACAACCGAGAACACATCAATCGACTGACGATCCTAGGAAGCATAGATTGACATGAATCTGAAACACAACTTGAATGCTTATTGATCATTGTGATTCAGGACCAGGTGCGTTCACGTGATCATCGAGTAATCAATGAGAATCGGTGGATTGATCCATACACAAAATATTCACGAACTGAAAGAGTAAGATTGAGTGGTGATCAGTTCTATGCCAAATATCATATATTTCTGGTGCTAGTCTGATGGACAGTCACACCAAATTTTATTTTTATTTGAATAAAATAAATTGTTCGTTTGACACGTTTGTTATTTGTCCCCAATGATTTCCAAAGCAAAAATATAATGGAAGCTACTACACGATACCCGTTAACTTATTCATTTTCACAAGGATTGTGATAATTTTTTGAACAAAACACAAATGTAATTGAACTGGTATTTTTAAAAGTGTTTACAACGGTCTATTTTGTACATTTTTGTAGTTTTGCGTACGTGATTGCCTCAACCCAGTCAGCAGTTATTCCTGAATGTCTCACGTAGCAATCCAAAATCCACATTTGGTCACATTTGGCCGACCAATAATTATGCACAAATTCTTGTTCATTTAATCCTTCCCGCCAGTCGCGAGGTTTGTGGCAAAACAGACCAATGTGACAAAATCAAGAAGCCCAAAGTCTGAGAGTAATCTGAACAGGAGAGTTTTAATTAGAAGAAAACGGACCAAATGCAAAATGTAACGATTCACTGTTACACAATCTACGAAATTACACAAGGGAATTACGTGAAATTTGGTTGGCAACATGTAACTCATGAGTAATAAACAGATCCAAGTGGTGGAAGGGTTGAATTGTAACGAATTCACTCAAACGTTTCAGATATGTACCGAATAAGAAGCTGAGACCAAACTCGGTGTCCCAGATTTCACCCTTTCCATAGAGGCCTATGTGAAGTATTTTGTGAAATTCACGTGCCGGGAAATTGATCTACAATATGCATTGTTCATAACAATAGAATGAGGTTTGTTTTTCGAAATGATCCGGAACACCTATGGATTAATAACTGTTGAATTGTTCATACTTATAGTTTATCAGTTGAAGCACAGAGAAATTTACGAATATAGGTATCAACAGAAATTACCGAAGTGATTGGAATTCACATAGAATGGTTCTTCATCATCATCATCATCATCATCATCATCATCATCATCATCATCATCATCATCATCGATCATCATCATCATCATCATCATCATCATCATCATCATCATCATCATCATCATCATAATCGTCATCATCATCATCATCATCATCATCATCATCATCATCATCATCATCATCATCATAATCCCATCATCATCATCATCATCATCATCATCATCATCATCATCATCATCATCATCTTCATCATAATTTAATCCGGATCATCATCATCAGCATCATCATCATCATCATCATCATCATTATCATTACGAATCATCATCATCATCATCGTCGTCATCATCATCATCATCCGAATCATGATCATCATTCAAATCATCATCATCATCATCATCCTCCTCCTCCTCCTCCTACTCCTCCTCCTCCTCCTCCATCATCATTGCCATTATCATCGTCATCATCATCATCTTCATCATCATCATGCCATCATCAACATCATCGTCATCTTCCGAATCATTATCATCATCATCATGATCATCATCCGATCATCATCATCATCATCATCATCATCATCCGAGTCATCATCCGAATCCTCATCATCATCTATCATCATCTGAATCATCATCATCCAAATCATCATCATCATCATCATCATCATCATCATCCGCATCATCAGCATTATCATCATCATCATCATTCGAAACATCATCATCGTCAACATCATTGTCATCATCATCATCATCATCATCATCGTCATCATCGTCATCATCATCATCATCATCATTCGAATCATCATCATCATCATCATCATCATCATCATCATCATCATCATCATCATCATCATCATCATCATCATCATCATCATCATCATCATCATCATCATCATCATCATCATCATCATCATCCGAGTCGTTATACGAGTCATCATTACTTTAGCATCATAATGAAGGGAAAAAACAATGACACACGCACGAAGAATCTTTTACACACAACGCCGAAGATTCCGACCGAGACGAGTGGCATGAATGAGTTTATAGGACAAGTTGTTCAACGGTTTACCCGTTGTTTCTGCCAGATTAGGAAATCGAACATACAACCAAAACGGATCAGAGAAGGGAGATACACTCGTTAATGAGATTACATTGGTTTTGCAGTATACGCTCATGATAAGTACACACAAAAGGTTCAGATATACTGATTTAAAATTCGAGGTTCATGGTTAAGAAGTAGACTTTCGAGGAGAATATATAACTTCCTTTGTATCCCGGTGTAATACTATACATTTCTTATGGAGACTACCGGTTTCTGAAGAGCAACTGAACATGGACTTCCACACACACACACACACCCGCTCGCAGATTGCTTACGTTGATACTCACCATGACAACTACAACATTGATTCCGGACTTCACAACCACAAATTTGCCTCCACTCATTCTCTTCCTTCCCGAGACAGAGTTCTCCTTTTAATGAAATCTTTCATCTCCTGTGCCCTCGCGGTGCACCTCATTCATTTATTCTGTTCAGCGCGGTTATATTGACGTAGGATCACTGATGGGATTATGACGTTAGAGACCCCGAATGGCTGCTGCTGTTATAGCTATATTTTTGAAACGTAACTTCGAAACATTACATTCGCATTCCTCGCAAGGGTTCTGATTTGTCCATGTTGCACCTTCTCTCACTGTGCATTGAAATTCTTTTGTAAGCCAAAAAAGAAGTTCAGAACTGCTCCTGGTTGTATTGTATTGTAATGTAATAATTTCTGCAAGCACGAAGCCCACATTTCAGTTGGCACAATTCGCAGAAACGGCAACCATATGTCACGATGGATAGGCGGTTGATACTGAAAACAGCCTATCACAGTTGATCACCTCCCCAACAGCAGAACACAGCCACACCATTGACCTGCCAGTAGCTTACAGTCTCACGTTCATTTTTGATTTTAATTCAACTTCTCCTTTTGACTCATCAGACAGACCGTGGTCGTATTACGTTCGGATTTTTTTATATTTGCTGACTGGAGTGATTACTGTGACCACTTGATATCCTATTCCCCCACCCACGAGGCGTGATTGAGCATTCTCGCGCGCCCCGTTTACTTCAGCCTTGAATTTGATCGAAATAGTTGTCCAATGTAGGGCCATATCTGGTTCCCAGTTTTCTAAACCCTGAAAAGCTGCGATTGAACACACTAGCCACCGCCGAAAGAGACTCGCTTGTTCGCACCAGAACTAGGTGCACAAAAGTGACTGGTCCACTCACCCTGGCTCTAAACTGATCACCAACATCATCAACACCCCCAACAAAAATAACAATAGCACTCCAATCAAGATCGATGTCATACAAACGCAGACACATAGGGATCCACCGACACCTCTCTCCATACCGAATGACCTTTCAACCTTGCGTGAAAACATAACCCCACAAACAGCAAACTCCTCTATGATTTGTCCAGACAAAATTATGAATCATTCAAAAACAATTGTTCGCCTTTGGGCTTGTGTTCTAATGGATTTATTCTGGAAGCTAAATAATTCCTACACACGTTTAAGACGATTGTTCACCTTCGAATCTGCGTGATCGTGTTGCGATTGGTAAATTCTGAAATCGACAGAATAAACGAAGAATCGGAAAACAGCTTACAACAGTTCACAACACATAAGCACTGAGAGAGAGAGCATTATGAGGCCCAGGCAACCGGGAACAATATCAGACACGGCATTCGAGGGTAATGGAGATTGACTTTCCTTTGGCATATGGCTGTCTTTTAACTAGTAAGAGAACCTTTTATACTTCACGCGGAAAATCGGGGCTGTCTGCGAGCATCTTATTGTGCGCACGAAAGGTGCACTGACTGATCTATGCAGCGATAGTGTTCGTCCAATTGTGCAAGTCCAAGACTACTGCCTCATCTTTGGACACTCTTAGTAATAGGGTTTGGAATGATCATGGTCGTAGCAACAGCATTGAAAATCCTCGCTCCTAATTGCAGACTTACCATGGATTCAGGATGATGTAACTCACTGACAAAAGGAGTTTTATGAGAGTAATGTAGGATTTGATTTGTTTTTATGACGAATTCATTGTGTAGATGAGGCGTGAGCTGAAAAGATGGGAATCACTGGACAACTGTTTTGACTTGGTTGTGTCTCAATAGAAGTGCGAATTCATCGACCCAACTGGGGGTCGAACTCGAGAACTCACGGGTAGAACGCACACAACTCTTCCAGCACTGCTTAGTGCCCGATCTGCCAAACTTTATTTTCCGAATTGAGTTAACGTGCTTATACAACAGCTTAGGATTAGAAATGAAACTCTGTGCTAGTGTCTCTTGGTATTTCAGTTCATCTTCACGAATCAGCTTGATGCAGTGGTTCTTCCGCATACGATATTTATTCCATGTGACAAAATTCGGAAGACGTTGAAGGTCCAAGCTAAGTGATAATATTTCCAAGTTCACCTTGTACAAACGTTACGTAGACGACATTTTCATCCTTACAGTTGATGCAAATTTTAATACACTTTTACAACAGTTCAACTCAGTCCATACACATCTATCTGTATCTCATGGAACGGAAACTAATAGCACTTCAGCTTTTCCTGACATAAAGTTACAAGGCGGACGAATGGGACACGACAACGCTCAGTCTACCGAAAAGCAACGTGGAACTGCACTTTTCTAGCTTTTCCCCCATGACTTACAAATATGGGCTTGTGAGAACCGTATTTCATCGGGTGAGAGACATATGTTCTGCAGTTACGCTGAAGGAAGATGAGGATTTCCTAAGGAGAACATTGCTAAACAATGGTTACTCAGAAAGGTTTATAGATATTCACAGTAGACCATACTGAAGAGGTAACCCATCCCAAAAGGTGAATAAAAAGGCCATCTACATCAAGCTTGCGTTCAAAGGTGACCACATTTACAATGATGTGTGCCAGAATTTGAGGTCAGCTCTAGACCGTACATTCACCCCTGCTCAACTCAGACTCACTGCTACCCTTCGTGAAATCGATTTGGACAAACGTAAACATGGTTGGCAAACCAGTTCCGTCTCATACACTGTATACCGGTTCACCTGCAGTTGCGGTGACGCATACATAAGCAGGACAAACCGTCAGCTGTCATAACAGATGGCCGAGCATATTCCAGAGTGCTTGGTGAAGTCGATGACGCAAATGATAAATGATGGCCAAGTGATTATAAGAGGTCTAGGGTCATCTACTGCAAAACATCATGACAACATGACACCCAGTTGACCCGAGTTCGTCTTTCAAACAACTAATACGTAATCTAAATTCTAAAGATTTGACAATTAGTGAAGCACCGCTTATTCGATTACATCATCCGACTTTGTGCGCACGGACGTTTTTGATACAAGCAATCCAAATAACGCGAGTTGACTTTCAACTTCCAAATTTAATAATCAATCTAGGCGTGTACACGTTTGTTCACCATAATTGATTAATCCCATGTATTACATGTGCGCTTGTTTGTTTTTAGTCAGCGACTGAGAAGATTAAACGACAGTTAACATCTCCCGACATTTGTCTTCTTTCGCTTTTCACAAACTAACACTATAGAAAATATTTATTCGATTTACTCTGTACAAATTTAGAATGCAATGCTCTGAATCAATGAGTTCAATTCATTCCTTATTCGAGTGCGATTTCACACCCCGTGTCTACGCTGTTCCGTATTAATTAATGCATTGTTCTGAGATGACTATACAAGGCAAATGGTTACTATCCCGATCCGCATAATCAGGCTCAGTCGGTTCGACCAACATCCTGCATTATCTGCAAAATCCAATACATCGCGCAACGAACAACACCCTCCCCACCTCCCCC
>UZAN01043560.1:7078-21455 GCA_900618425.1 Echinostoma caproni
CAAAGTAACAGATCTTCTGTAAAGGGGGTCGGAGAGGGGGGGGGGAGTCGAAACTTCCCAAGAGCAATGTTTAATCACTGGCATTTACTCATTAGTAGAATCAGTACAGCGTGATCAATCCGAGACCAATAAGGAAGGTTCAACGCCGACCAGGCTCCCTGTTCTGGTTATCGACAATCAATGGATTTTATGGCACTCAATGTGTTCGATAAATTCTCATGGTTCACATTGACTACCCGGAGAACAATGTCTAAAAAGAAGAACAGTGCAGTTGCTATGGTTAAGATTCTACTCGCATGCAAATTTAGACGGGGTTCAGGGATGACCGCTCACTGTTAACGAATGCAAAACTTCAACATGGGTTCAGTGCTCCGAATAGGTGCCAATCACCTTATTTTCTTTCATATAATGAAATCAGACCTGTTGAGAGCAAATTGAAGCGTAAATTGAAAAGCCGGGAATTTTTGTCGGCCTGATTAGATCCTATCAGCAGTGCGAATCCATCAACCCTAATGAGGATCGAACCCAGGATTTCATTGGTAGAATACAAGCACATTGCCAACTTAACCATCGGACAAGGGATGAGACGGTTTTCGATTTTTCTATACACGATTTAGCGCAACTTTTCTAATTAAGCTTGTTGTTGCATTACATCTCTCTCATCTGAGAGCTGACCTTTAGGATTACGATCTGGTTGAAAAATTTCGGAATCGGATGACGATTTTCCTTAAAACCCTTGATAATGGTTTCTGCAATTTAGTCCTGACGAGCCCTATACGAGGAACCGAACGTCGGGTGTCCTCTAATTATTTTGTGTATTGTGTTTCGGATCCCAGTGATCCCCAAGTGTACGGTACGGGTAGTTTGGTGGATGCTTTAGGAAATGCGAGATTCCTCAGCTGTGAATATTAATCTCGATTATCAGAAGTAAGGAATAGGGCTGACTGGTACAGTATTGTTTGTTCCTTTGCTGGCATTGTTTTGGATCCCAGCCATGCAACTGACGGAATTTAATTAATTTTAGGCTGTTGCTTAGGGACACTTAAGGAATTCCTGTGAGGTTCGATGGTATACTCCATTATGACACCTCTGTGACAGTTGAGGAAGATGGTTTCACTTGGTCCTCCAGATACAGAAGTAATAGACTGCATGTGTCTGTGTGTATGTGGCTGCTCGAGGGTCTCGCTAGTGATTACTATTAACTCTCTTACTATTCCTTTTTGATGCAATGACTAGCCTGTACGATTGTGTTAACCTTGCGATATAGCTGACGCTAGTGGCCAGTCCGGTATAAGATTCGCTAACGGATTCTGGCTCGGTATGAGTGCACAGGGGAATTGATGGTAGCTGACAAATAAGTAATCAAGTGATCACGTGAGCCGACTAATCATTTGGATCGTATCGGTAGCAATGCCTTAATTTATGGAATACTCTACTCTGTTTGAAGTCAACGATTGCCTTGGACAACGGTTAAAATAATGTCTCTATAAGATTATGCGATTCAGATTCTGATCATAAAGTAGTGGGCACAGAGTGTGAGAAAGTTCTAATTTTCTCATCATCACCAGTGGGAGCAATTGGTCTGTGCCGAGCAGCCGGAAATGTGTGGCCTATAGGGCTAACGTTTTGGGACCATCATTCATGATTCATCAGGGCAGATTCTAATTCACGTTTTGAACTCGATTGAGATTGTCTGTTGTGACGAGTCTTTCTGGGTAACTATTGTTTCAAAATGTTTTATTTTGTACTGTTTATTTTCCTCGTATTTCTGGCCCGATAAAATGGAGTTTTCACAATTTCATGTCCGAAAAGGTGATAGAGTGTAGGTACTGTCTGCGTCATATCGACCTTTGGTAAACCGAATGGTGTAATTAAGACGGTGAATGTTTGGATTGGCCCATTCGGTTTCTCACGGGCACCAAGCACCGTTGATGATCTTGGGTGTGGGTTTCATTCCTTAACAGATCATTAATTCCCCACCTGTTAAATGCATTTAAATTCCCACAAGTTGATGACCGCGTACGTAGCTCAGGGATAAGAGTGTTTACACCCAACCCGAAGGTTCGCGGATCGAGTCCTGACAGGGACACACAAATTACCCACTGTTGAAGAGTCCCAAACAGGGCGAAACAGCTGTCCTGTCTGACCATTGCAATGATTTCTGTCACATTCAGAATGTCGCAATGTCTCAAAAATGATCCCAGAATTATTTCTTCAAGGAACACTTAGTGGTTGTTGAGTTTTCCATAAAAATCCACCTGTATGAGTCCAGTCCAACAAACCAACCATAGTTACACCATCCAACCGTTTATAAGTGTTTTTTTTTGGTTTTGAAAGTATGATTTATGCAGGCAGTGATTGGAAAGAGACCGGCCAACCTTCATTTGTTTGCAGTTAGAAAAGTTGTGTCGGTGACAAAAGCCACTGACACCGGGGTGACCATGAGCGTCTCACGTATATTTATCAGTGTTCAGAAAAAGGGCGGCCTCTTTGGGCAAATGAAATTGCCCCGCGAGGCAAATGCCGTCTAAAGTAGGCAATGGTTGTTTATTAACTGGAAACTGTTGTGGTTCTAAGCCCTCCAAGGTACATGCGTACCACCTAAATATATTCGGTGCGAAACATTGCTAATTTTACCGATCGAATCTCCACCATCTAAAATGGGATCATTGTTTCAATCCTTCGATTTACCAAATTTTCCGAACCCTTTGTCTTATTTTAATTTGCTTAAAAAAAGTGCATGATCTATGACGGTTTTTAAGATGCCAAGGAACAACGTTCACTCCGTTAACAGAGGACGACTGAACTAAGGAATTCCCGAAATTGGCTGTTTATTTTCGATGAGGAACAAATGAACGGGACCGAGATATTGATCAACGGCAATGTTGGTTTGACTTGCTCGGTTGCGGGGTGACAAAGGAATGCTAACTAGCAACTCAGAACATGTTTTAACCGGTTGGATTACTGGTTTGGAATGTTAAGATGTGTGCATGTTGTTTCAACTACTGCTATTAACCTTCGGAACATTTTTTTACCCCGGAGGAACTACACGTGAATCTAATGGAACGTTCTTGTTCATATTAACCATGTGAAATATGATAACAGAGTTTAGTTTTGGGATCAGCTCTTTTGGAAACGGTGCCGTATAAATTGTCCGTTTCTCCGTTGATCGAAAATTGCTTGATGTATGCGATCTGCGTTGTTAAAAGTTTTTGTAAACATTTTTCTGCACCAAGTGGTTTCCCCTGTTTGATTTCTGCGATCCTCTACCATTTTCCTATCCACTGAGTCATTGCCGTTGTCCGTTTCATACGATCTGTTGCATCCGTCTTGGATAAACGTGCGGGTACTGCTCGTTTAACTTTTCTTGATTATAAAAAGGCTTTTGGGATTCTGTTTCTACTGCTTTCCGGGCCGGGAAAAAGACACGGAACAATAAACTATTTGATAATTTCTTTCGCATGTTCGACCCAATTTACCACTTTTATTGGTTAATACCCTCTGCTTAGATATGTGTTCTCGTATTTTTCAGGTTACAATTCCGCCTGCATTGTATTAGTGCACAAAGAATGCACAAAGAATTATCCCATTCAACGAATCATTATTGACTGCAAATATTCTGCCCATGGAGTTGGAGATTGCTGTCCATCCCTTGGTTCAAACGGTTTCAATCCCCTACAAGACACTTACTCCTTGCCTCGTGTCCCTGTGTTTGACATCAGCAAGAGCGTCATGTTCCTTCCATTCAGTCTAAAAACTAGCCCCGATTACCTCACGTTTTTGGTTATTCACTCAGATCTTGTTGTCAATAGTTAAAACATTTACGAAGCTGACGCTGGTAAATATCTCGATGTTACTATCACCCATACTTATTCCTGACCTACTCACGTTGGAAACGCCTTCACAAACGTTTATCAACCGATTCAGGAACTTAGCCTCATTTGCCAAAACCTCTATCTGAAATTTGTGATAGCTTGCATTATTCAACAATGACCATGCTGCTCTGCAATATTTCTCCCTGATTGAAAGGAAAACGACTTCATCTCGTTCTCTAGGCTCTTCGAACTTTATCCCAATATGTTGGTTTTGAGCGGAATAATTTGATCGATTTTTAGTGGCCCAGTCTTCCGATGCAGCTGTTAGATTCGTGGCTAAGATAACTCNTAACTCGTAATAAGGAGCACGGCCTGAGTTGAATTCTCTTAAGCGCTGTCAGTTTCAACTCCTCTCTGCGCGAAAAACCCGCCAAAACAAACAGTACGATTCAATGCCTTGCTTGGCACTGACTCAATCGTACGACGAATGTCATTTGGCTTAAAACATTCTCTTGCATTAGAATTCTCACTGGACTAAAACATGGTATTTATTTGTTTATTACATCGGTAATTATCCACGACAGTTTTCCTATCACTGAGGACGACACCTGAACAAACGTGAATTGGCAATTCGGTTCAACCATGGCATGAGATGGTTGGATGGTTGGTTGGTTGGTAGTGGTAACGCATACACCTACCATGTGATGGGTACGGAGTTCAAATCTCGGATAGGACCGTGGATATACACTACTAATGAGCTATAATAAGAGAGAAACTCGAGTCTAGTGCTTTCCAGTGTATGGTTGAATCGATGATCTGAGGATTGTGCGTGAAGGTGAAGCCCGAAGGATAGTCAGTTCAAATCAATCAATTTTCCCTAAACTTGTGAGAATTCCCTCCCCCTTGAGAGCACAAAGACTACATTGACTTCACTTTACTTGAGCAGAACTGGTGTTTTTGCTAACCGAGGGTGGTCTCCAGGTCATATCAGCTGACATACACTTCTTTGTGCTCGAACCATCACGATCCGAATGAACTAATATGTTTGGCTAGTTCAATTTGCTCACCTGACTCCAATTGTGGGCAGTATTTTATCGATAAAGTTTGGAAATCGGGTTCTGTCTCCTGCCGTGATCGTCCAGTTTCAACAGGGTGTTAACTGAATGCTTTGGTTCAGGCTGGAAAAGCTTTCTTTAAGTTCATTCTCCTGCATTCTGTGTTCTTTTACTCCAGTTTCAGCGTTCTACAGAACCCTAATTTCGAAAGAGGACTCAAACGACCAATTCACAAAACGATCATTTCTTCTAAATGTTCGCCAATCGAAGAACTAAACAATGGGACAGTGAAGAAGTTCGTCCAAACCGGATGTTCTATTTTACGGAAAAAACGGTGAAATTTCCACGTGCGTCCACAGTCACTATCCGGCTTGTGTTTGTCAAGAGAAAATTAGCAACAACTGGACGAATTACAGAAGCCTGGAAGGGCTGGTTCACATGTTTAAAAAACATAGGTTTTCGTGAATGCGACTGTTCTAATTCATTTAGTTCAACAATGATTGTGTATGTAGAATGTAGTATGAATAGTTCGCTGTGCCTTATCAGTGTGATGGCATTATCTCAAACACCGTCGTCAACGATGGTGTACACCATGATCACAGTTCTGTAATGCTATCAACTCACTCGGCTCTGATTCACGGTGCTCACCATGATCAGCGGAAGCGTGCCGAGTGTCCAATTTTGATTAATCCACTGACCACATCTATACAGTAACTAAATATTCCATTCTTATGAGGTAATCTACTCCAAAGGAAAGGAATGAAATACGATAAGTGAGTATAAGAAAAGTAACAGATCATTGTTATCCAATATTCATCAGCCCGTATTTCTTTGTGATGATTGATGAAACCGTCGTAACCGCAGGATGAGGTCACCATTAGTCCCCTAAACCAAATTTATGCGGTTTTACTAGGTAAAACAGTTGTCTAAATTAACCCATTTTTCCCACAGCCACACCACATTGATATCTAGGTTTGTGGGGAAGGGGATTATCTTCCCCATCCTCTAACCCGTTTTCAACCACAAAAGGTCAATATCTGCTTGCTGAATGATGGATCTGTCTTTTCCACACACCAGTTAGGGTAATGGAACAACGTGCCAGGTGGGGTTAATTCCAGACAAAGAGAACTTCCTGATTACAGACACACGAGGTTGGACAGAGTGTAGATCTTATGACCTGATACACCGTCAGAGTTAAAATAATAAATGAGAACCCATGGAAAATACGGTGTAACTCATTTCAACAGCGTGTATTCTGCGTTGCAGAGAAAAAGCTGATGTTATCTGACATCGCGTTACCAATAGAACGAGAACTGGATTTGTTGCAATACAACCTACCAACAAATAACTGGTTGAGAAACCGTATTTACGCCAAGTCGAAAGATCAACCTCCCGATTGAAATTTACACTCATAATCTTGAAAACGTTAAAACACTGGCGTTATTCAAAAGAACAAGCGTTATTGACGGCTAGGTCATCTGGAACGAAATCGCGTGGAACTATTAGTGACTGAACAGATGGGAAAGTATAGTAAAACGAGTATATCTAGATCCAAAGCAGGAAGAGTTCCATTTCATGCAAACGTGTGGCAGCGGGTGCTCTGCATTGATAAGACCAGGAAGCAAGAATCCGTGCATGAAGATCATGGGCAGCAGGCATGGAAGTAGGTGCTACTCATCCCGGTTCCATCCAAGCCGAAAGGCTGGTGGTGATTTTAATAAATGGAAAGAGTGAACTGTTGATCCAAACCGGTTAAGTTACTTGGTTCATTTTCTGTGCTAATCTTTATAGCTAGCTGCTCCACAAAGACATAGCTCTCAGATTAAGGAGGAGCATAGGCTATACCGTGGATCGATTGATCGACGAGATCTCAGTCCGATCCAAAAAGCAGTTAGGAAATTAGGCGCACCAGAATAAAGGAGAATCACATCCCAGGCATCGAGACAGTGAGGAATGAAGGCTCTTAACAGAGAATGGTAAGCAGTGACAAACAAGACCGGATCCAGGAGTTCATCATCCTGTGAATGACTTTGGATGATGACGAGGTTATCGAATTCGGATTGATAAAACACATTTTACTAACCAATATGTGATTTCTTTGGCCTCAACGGGCATCGCAAATCTTCGCGGGTTGCAATTTAATTTCAAACCGTGATGAACACGGTGTCGGCTTTAACCCTTAGGGGTACGAGGCTTTTACTCCGTTCACGTGGAATGACAGAAGATGAAGTTTTCAAACAGAAGTATGGAAATTATCACAAATAGTTCAAATCACTGTGCTCTGTTTGCCTGTTTAGGTTCGAAACATCACTGTGAAACCGGCTTCCGTGGGAAACCATTTATAAACTATACAACCAATGAGTGGAGGAACACATTTCTCGTTCGAGGGGTTTTACAAATTCGTCCTTCGGTGCATCAAAGTAAATAAGCTGTTATCGTATAAAATTTCCTTTGCATCCGCGTGTAGATCTTTGCCTTGCATTTCAATAACACCCTGCTATATGCATGTGACATTGGATGACATTTAGAATCGTCATACCGGGATGGCACTGAACTTGCATCAGCCTACCGTACACTCGCTTTTCCAACTTCTGGGTCAAAAAACGTTCACATGGCAAGATCCGAATGGTCAATGACAACATGTTGATCCCAGTTGAGGTACTCGAAACCGTATTGGCAAGCAGAGTAGAGGACAGAGACCAAAGGGTCTTGATCTCTGCTTGCACCGTGATAGTCACACAGCACTGACCAAACTGACTCAAAAAATACTGTAGAAGATTTCACCTACAGATCCTACTCGCCTGATATAATCGGTACTGTAGTCAGAAAAGCCAATTTAAAAGCGGTCGAGACACGAACAACCGGAGTGAATACTTTTTGGTTAGAGGCAGCACTAGAAAACTGAACCTATCCACGTTCAGCTCAGTTCAGTTTGTACAACCATTGACCATGCAATCTCGTGAGCCAGATTCGTTTTAACTGACCATTTGGATGAGGGCCAGAAGGGAGATTGATAAGTTGACTGTAGTGTCGAAGAAAAAATGGAGAATTCCGGTAGACTGAGGTTGCGAGAATAATGAGTACATGCACAAGCGTCACTGTTTACGATACTCAGCCATATCACTCAGTGTGTCTAAACATTGAGTGTGCTGATCCCAATATTCCCATTCAGGAAGCGTTATGTCACCTATGTGAGCAGGTGCCCTGGTCGGAGTTTTCATACCCCTCACACCAGATCTGAGTCTGAGCACCCGTGTCTTTCCCTTCCACTGCTTGCCTCGGAAAACATTGCGCGCGTGCCAACCTATTCAGTGACATGCGTAACACATGCTCCAACCAACTGAATATATGAATGGCAAGAAATTAGGGCAATGTGTGATCGCGGTTAACTACAACTTTACCCCTAATCTCAGTATTGTTTGTCCGGTTTCCCCACCCGACGCGTTCATTCCGGCGTAGTCAGAGATATTGAAAACCGACAGTGTGTCTTTATATTGTTGTAATAATGACCAAATCTCTTCGCTGTATAGCAGAACTGGCCCAACTACTGCAATATACATTTGATTCTCCACCGATTGTCGGACGTCGCAACGGCGCCACAAATATCTCAAGTTGACTAATGCCAATCGACCCTTCCGTATGCGTGCTAACACTTGATCCTTAATGTGTCCACTGGGTGAGATGTAGCTTACCAAAAAGCAAAATTCGCTCACTACATCTATTGCTTCTTCAGATAGAGTGAGGTTCGTGGCTGGACCAAGTCAGTTCTGAAGCGACATTTTACAGATTGAAAGTGAAAAATGCGACGTTGGCACCCAAACTATCCAGAAAAGCTTGCAGATTACCTGGATTTTCACTTAGCCATACAATGTCGTCTACATACTCCAGATCAGACAGTCTCCTAACCGGGATCAACTCGATGCCATGATCCTCGCACGAGGAAATGGCTGCTTCTATAGTCAAATCCATGACAAAGTTACATAGAAAGGGAGAGAAACGGTAACACTGACGAACATCGCTTTCTTTGGTGAACTGAGACGAACAAGAGCCGTAAGCTAGAATGCTACTTCAGTTATTAGTATAAAGGGATCGTGATGTTGAAGTAAACTTCTCGGGTACACCTTTCAGGGAAATGCAACACCTAAGTTTAGTGCAGTCAACTGAGTCGAATACTCTTCTTAGATGGCGGAAGACAGAGATGGTCGGTCTAGGAAAAAGATGTCAGTGCTCCAGAATTTAAAGTAAAGTGAATATTTCGCCTATACAACCTCAGTCAGGTCTAAAACCAGCATGGTTCTCAAACGAGCACCCTTCATGTGCAGCAGATAATGGCCGGAGTATGGTGCCAGCGAGAAGTTTAGAGTGAGTGTTGATTAAACTAGTTCCTCTATGGTGTCCACAAAAAGATTTGTCTCCTTTCTTGTAAATCAATATGGTGACCGATTCACACCATTCAGCCGGGAAATTTTTTCTCCTCTATATTGAGCCCAAGAGTTTCGTCAAGTCCAAAACCAAGACTGAACATCTATCCTTAAACGCCGATGGAGACAGACCATCCGGGCCGGAAGTCTGATATATTTTTGAGCTAACTGATTTTTTGCGTAACCTTCAATTCAGATGGAGGATTAGCATCAAGTGGGAACATTTACCCGGTCGAACTTGGGAGGGGAGGGGCGAATTTAACGTCGATGGGACCAAAGAACTGAGCCTCGAAATGTACAGCCTATCGTTAAAGACGGCATTGCCGGATGTGAATCCGTGTGCCCACGGACTCCTTAATTACATCGTTTGCACCCACATACCTTGGGCCCATATTCCTACTTAGACGAAAAGGAATGCGACTGTTGCCAACAGCCACAGCCTTTTCCGTCTCTACATTATTCTACCTACAACATTTTCCGGTCATTCTTCAGACTCTTGATGAGCTGGCGTTTGTGTCAAATTCGGCATCCATAAGAATGGTTTGGCGGGTGTCTAGCGAAGCGCCAGAGGTAGAAGAGATCAATCGTTTTGATTTGTTTGTGCGCCAGAAACTGCCGTTTTTTGATCGGCATTTGGATATCTTCCTTGAATACTGCCCAGCGTTCACTCAGTCCATTGATTGGAGGTTGAACTGAGAGACAACGAAAGGGCTCCCCTTTGAAGGCTGATTTGCAACTGTCGCTCACATTGTGTTGTGTGTATTCGTTTTCTACTCTTTTGTTGCAATTGCTTACCAGTCGTAGGGAGAATCTGGCTTATAACAAAGCATGGGTGATGACCATGAGAACAAAAGTCTTGAGTTTACCCCTCCAAAGGTACCTGATGTCGATGTGGTACATTTGAGTTCATCGCAGTACATAGATAGGCGGTCTCCACTTGGGGCTAATTGGGAGAAATTGGTGCTTAATAAGAACAATCTGTGGTCCGCGCAAAGTTAAGGCAGGCAATATACGTTGTCCGTACAGTTTCTTGCAGGCCTTCTAGGCATCTTTCTGCTTCGTCCAGAGATCCCACTCAAGGACAGCGACTAATACGAGATACGTTGACCAAACACTATAGGGTATTTGAGAAAGTTCCTTGTAAAATTCATCCTTGGTTTCAGGTGCACTGCAATCGGTCGGTGCATACACGGATGAGATCAATAAGTACCAAAACTTCTTTCTGTAACTATTGATCCATACTGAACCATTCAGACGTAAAACGCACAGTCGGCTACTAACCGGAATCCAATCAAGAAGTGAACACCCGGCCTTGGCACTTGGCGCATTCCCAAAGCCAACAAAACCGCGAGCTTAGGATACCAAATCGCCTGACACACGGATAGTGAAGCGTGCGGATGAGGTTGGATCTGAAGAACCCTATGCGGTAATTTATGTGAGGTCTTGTGTGCGGGTTTCGGCATACGTTTATATCGAAGATTTCAAGGGTTCTGGTCGGGAAAACCTATGGTCCATTCCGATAGTGCAACCAAATGAAAAGGAGATTTTGGTTTTATCAACGTTTTAGCGTTTGGTTGGTTAAACCGACTGGTTAAACACTGAGTTAAACCCATGGGTGGCGTGAACAGGAGGTATCTCGCGTTTTTTGGGAATGAGAGAAAGAACTAAGCAAATGAGAAAGGCAGTTTTCCACATGGGTGCCTGTGAATTTAAAGCACGACATACTTCACCGTAGCCCACACAGATGAAGAGATCTTTCTTGAGGGACCTTAAACGGTGCATTCGACTCAAGAGCCTGACCTCCAAGACAGTGTGGCATAGATTCAACGCGGGAGCGTGATCGAAACACTCTTGAAGGAGTTTCTAGAGACCAATCACGCAAGGCCTTCGGGTTTCGGTCAGTGCATTGACTGGTTAGAACTAACCATAAGTATCATGCACCAGGTGAGAAAGGTAGAACGTGGACGGCACAGCACCTTATTGTTGGGGCTGGTCAGCTTGGACGGTCAATAATTGTCCTATGAAGTGCGAAGACTTCGCCTACCGGTGAGAGGAAGCCTCAGGTACCCCACTCCTACGTCCAACTAACGATTTTTCACCGGTAAACTGCTCCTCCCCGTATTTATTTTCTGCAGTGACCTCTCCAGGGTGCGAGAGTGGATAGTTAGAGTGAGACAGGAGGTGCCCAAGTAGCTGGTCTTGTGAGACTGAGGTTTGCCTGGCCTCTACCTAATTACCTTTCAGACATGACTGGATTTGCGTCTGTGAGGAGCCATCCTGTATAGCTCACAGTGTCATGGGGCTATGCAAGGCATTAGACCACGTCAATGTACAGTCTCGTCGTAAGGAGAACCTAACCAAAATGATGTTTATCAAAGAGGCTTGAAGTTAATTCAAGATTTTGGTAGAGTCACAATTGAGTTTCATTGACATTTGTATATATATTTCAACTATCGAGTAACACCCTTTGGTGTGATCGATAACACCGTTGATTTTTAGTATTTCGGAATGTTCAAACATTGAATCCCGTGCCGGGGAATTGAATTCCACCATTGTTGTCCGATTCTCCCCATTTACGTCCCCAGATAGAGACTGATAGGCACCATCACCCTTGTGCCCTTAAAGTGGGTTGTATAATCGCATTTAATAAACAAGAAGTAAAACTTATTTTTCAAGATCGGTTGCAAAATCATTCAAACCACTAAACTGGTGCCAACACACGCAATTATTATTTGCTAGTTCACATAGAGCTTCGATATCTCATGCATAAAACGAAATGGATCGAAGTTTAGTCCGGTGAGTTTCAGTGATCATGCCGAAGCGTTCATGTTATTATTATTATCCAATTCAAATTAACATGGTTTCTTTTTGTCTTTTTTTGTAATAAATAAGAATTGATATGTTCTATTCAGTGAATGAAGCACGTAATATCGATATCTAGCAACTTAGATTCTTTCTGATGAATCACATCTATGTTAGAACTTTGAAATATAGTTATGTTGTATATTAATTCGGGTCACAACATCTCGCCGCATCCATCAGAAGTGTCCAGTGTACGGCATTATACCACCACGATTGTTAAAGTTATTGGTAAAAATCCTGGATCATACAACGGTGAGGACGTACTTTTCGGTGACGGCAACTAAATGAGGTCATTTGTGTGATCGGTACACAGGTTGCAGTTTATGGGTGAATTGAATTGTATTGAGTTCCTTCCCGATCCCCGAGTCTGATGGGGAAGAATGATTAAACGAATTATCAAAATATTATCATTTACACCGAACTAGTGAACTTCTGAAAGCAGAGGAACACCGAAACGACTACGATTCGGTAGAACACCACGTCCTTGTGCATTAAAAAAACAGCCAGTCAAAGTGCACTATTTACCGTGGCCAGCCACGTATTCTAGAATGACAAAACGTCTGTTTCAAAACCGGTGTCCGGTAGTTGATGCATTTGATTCATTCAACAACACGCGACATTTGTAGAATGTTTTGAACTCTCATGCAGCTCCTACAATAATATCTGTACACAATTAAACAGGCACAGAAGGGATATCCTCTTTTATCTTTCCCTGGCTCATGTTACTTGGTGATCTATAAAAGTGCTGTAGTTGGCTAATAAGTAATGCACCGAAAATGAGCTGACTTGTCATTTAGACTTCTTAAATAATGATAGTTGGTGTCTCAGCACAACATCATGAAATTTCTCAAGAGAACACACATGTTAGTCCCTTGGGTCCGATTTCCGAACCTCGTCACCTCCCCCCAACTTTGATGATAAGCAACTTCGCTGTCGCCCGGCTCAGTACCACATCTATGCTATCGGAGCCTTATGTGGTTCGCTACTCCCCCCGGGTACATAGAAAGTGTCGATGATTTTTAACAAGGCTGAAACAGCTTTTGGAACTATTCAATCATGACTGGCACATCACACCTGCAAATGACGAGGACCAGTGGGTGCTAAATCCCAGCACAATGATGTTATGATTTTACCAGATACTCCTATTTCCACTCCGTGATCCACTCCCTCCTACTCATCCAACCCGTGCTGATTTAACCAACTTTGACATGTCCAAACAGTTGGCCTCATTTGGTCTCTCTCTCTGTGTATGTGTGTGTACGTTGGCGTACCACACGCTTTTATTCTGTCATATGGTGAAATTCATGCACTCGCAAAGCTAGGATGCTTTCAATCAGACAGATCCACCTACAATTTCCTATTGTACGCCAGTTTGTAAGATCGATCGATAATTGATCTCTCCACCATTGATCGATTTATATTTAACCAATTCCACGCCACCCGCTCCAATTCAGTTTTTAATCGCTGATATTTTGTTTTCACATAATTAATAGATATCGCTTATTTGCAACAACTCTTTCGGAAATATAAATCCCTGGTGGAGTTTTCAGAATGGTATCCAAATGAGAATTTTCAGAAAAAATCTTTGAGTTTTGCTATATCCTGCCGAAGGAAAGGCAAGTGATTGATCGATGACTGAACCATCACTAAAAAGCTGAGGAAATACAGAGCTGGGACCTGATAAACTAGCACAATTAATTTTGATATATGCTGAGGTCACGCTCATGGAGAGTAATGCGGAGTATATAAAAGTTGTCGTACCGAAGTAGACCCACAATGGAGAGAGAGGAAGAAGCATTGCACAGATCCATCACGTTGATAACAAATTNCCCTCAGTTCACCCAGTTCAACTAAGCGATCCGTTAGCTCTGCATTAGTATAGTTTGGTTGTCCGCTGTTTCGTACAGAAGATTTAGCCAAACAAATGACGGAAAGCCTTGAAAATTATTCGAAAAATGACCTTCGGGGATCGATGTAACTGCGAGCGTTGAACCGGAGGTTGTACTGATTTCCGGTCTGAGAAGATGTACATTGCCTAGTTGACCTAAGGTCAACAACATATTGATAAGTTGATCAAAAGTTCTGAAAAATAACTTCCATAAATGCTGAGAATAAAGTCATATTTTTTCGGATGGTATAACGGAACGAAACATAACAATGTGCAGTATCCAATGTGAAATAAGGAAAACCGACATGAGCCACCTAGATCAGTCAACTAGTTAAT
>UZAN01043561.1:11452-24045 GCA_900618425.1 Echinostoma caproni
TACAGCTTTTGGAAGACGAATCTTCGGTCACTCCGGGACCTTCGGAAAAATCGAATGGAGCAATTATAGAACGAAATAAATAACTCACTCAAACGATTGAGGGGACGTAAATCATCAGACCTGGTTTTGAACGCCTCAGGCAGTGACATATCATGTTTGCATGGATAGCCAAAAGTTAATAAAACAGAAAAGTCATTTCCAACTCTTCTGCCGATGTATTACCACCATTTACAGCTACGACATACAAAACAGCGCACGGGCTAGTGAATCCCTGAAACCTACCCATCAGAATATGAAACAATACAATTTGAGAGACAGTTCTTGCAATAATTCGGGATCCTCAAATACACGAGCACAAAAGTGACATTCGACTTTTCATTGTTGTGATTCCGCTCATCTCATACGAAAATAAACCTAGTGAATAGACGAAAGAGCCTATTCCACTGTCAAACGGATTTTCTGTTCGAGTACAGACCTCCTACCTCCGTCACCGATGATCTAAATCCGGGAATCCAGAGTGGCAAACCGCCCCAAAGTCCCAGAGTTATAATTCGACAAGGCAGTCCCCGACTGAGGAAAGCCATTTATTCGTAAGAACGATACAAGTATGGGTAAACTGGGTTACTGAAGTATCTCATCTGACCCAATCAGATCGCTTTGTTTGCTCGTTCAGCTCAGGTAATAGAGATATCAATGAGGTCCTGTGGTTAACTACTCGAAGTCCCGTGAGTAAAGGGTAGATCCCGTATATATGATACATGCTCGGTTACTGCTCATTACAAAACAAACAGAAGAAAACACGAACCAGCTACGGGACAATACCATCCTCGCATTTGTCTTTGAAGCGGTCAGATCCCAGGATGCCTTTATAACGACCGATTAAATCTATGGATTACAGATATTGCCCGATATTACAACCCCAATGAGTATTTGAACGGACACCTTAGCATAAAGCGAATATCTGTCACACGGATTTACACTGCAGCTAACCGGAGTTCCGGTGCCCAGTAATGGTTATTGTTTACTTTCTTAACTGTATAATTGAAAGGGGAAAAGCAGTTGCACAACCAGTTTTCAAGAAAGAAAAACTGAGCAAAGAGCTACAGCGGGATACAAAGCATTGGGGACGTTAGACAGTGATAACGGAAATCGTACGCACACCTCCGAAGTGATATCATGGTGATCTTACACCAGTGGAACACCGCCACCAGAAACAAAATTTAGAGATGAATTACTGCTTCATGCACAGCTGTCTGAGCAGAAACTGTGGTTCAGTGGCGAGCACTTTAGAAAAGTGAGCACTTCCAAATTCCGTGATTTACCACGTGAGTGGATGGATAACTAACTTCAACTGACTTCTGTTTGTACACACCGCCAATCAGTTGCACCGGTCTTGTACAAGCGCTGATTTGGTTTACGTACTCAGCTCACTTCTTTTTTTGTGAAAAGAATTTTTTTCGAGGAATGTAAATCTTTCCAAAAAGCACTCGTTTGACACGCTTCTGTGGATTAAAGTGACGGGTTCATTCGAAATCAGCGATCGTGTTCTTCAGGAGCATCTCATTTCGTCATCTATGCTCAACTTCATCATCACAGACAAAATATTGCACCATCGTAAAACTGTGCTATTGAAAACAAGCGGATGACGTCGAAAATCGTCTGCTCTCATGTATGGATTGCCTGCAAATCTCAAGTCACATACGGAAAAGGACTGCTACTTCACCTGGTATCGACAATCACTGATCTGAAACCTAATTGCCGAGCATTGGTTTTAGCCACGTGTTTCTTCAACCCAGGCAGTTTTCAGGACTACCGATGTTGAGTTGCATATTGAAAATACATACACCTAGTCAAGTTTAGAACGGAGTAAGCCGGGCTGAAACATCTATTTTACGTATCGTTTATCATCACCGTACAGCGAACTTNAGGTGAACAGGAATAGGGCCTATTATGAGGGAGAGGAGAGAAAGTAAACCTCTATCGTCAACACATGGTACACCGTCGAACTGCGTATACATACCTTTACAAGCGTTCTGGCTCAATAAGAAATAACAAGAACACCACTGTTACTGGTTCCCTGCCACATCCTTCCTTCAGTGATGTCAAACCACCAGTTATGGTTATTTGGAAACTAACGTGGAAGACGAGACACATAATCCACCTAATAGCTATGCACAATTCTTCAGATCTCGTCTCTTTGTCATTTGTGGACTTTTGCTGAATTTTACAGATTCACTGTACACCTAGGGCTGATGAGAAAGCCGCCATTCCATCANTGAGGAGCAAAACAAGTAACTGATTTTTTTTAATTTCAAATGGTGGTAGGCAGTTTCGCTGTCATACGGCTCAATATATCACGCCTAACCTAGTAGAGCTTTATGTGAGAAGTTACTACTCCAGGTCCCGGGGTTTAGATTGCCGGTTTTCACAAGTGACTAGCAGATCCTCGTGACTGTGGGGTTCCCTTGTTCGTCACAAAAGAGTGTGTTATAAGAAAATAACTTCATCGATTCTTGGTGTCATACCAATCGATTTGTGAACGTGACGCGTATGTTATTCCACGCCCTGATCAAAGCACCTTGCACAGAATGAGCAAGAGCAACGTTGAACATTTAAGCCAGTGTTTCTTCTGACATGAAAGCTAAGCTTGACTGAGTTATGCCGCGTGGCTTCTAAAGCTGCCCTCAATGGAATCGTATTATCTGTATCGAGAAATCACGGTTTATCTGAACATACTGTGACGGACAACTCAAAATACGAGGGACAAACGAGTGAATACCATGCACATGCCTCACTGTTCAAATTGACAGAGGGTATCTATCAATACGAGGTACCCTGGATATCCTCCGGTTAAGCAGAACCGAATACTACCAGGCGCGCTCCCGGGTTGTGGATACGGGGATACCTCCCCCGAAGAAGGTTAGCTGTGAATAAATTGTGACATACCGCAACGAATAAGCAGTCGCGAATAAACAGTGGCGGCACTACCAGGGTGTGGTGGGTTTAAGCCTGGTCACCTGGCTCCTGTTTAAAAACTGCATAAGCCCAATGACGGTGGTGGCCCGGTGGTAACGTCACCAAATTATCACCCCGGAGGTTGTGTGTTCGAATCCCACCACCACCGCCTGACCTCCCCCATTGTGTGTTAAATGGTAGCCCTTTGATTGGCCGCTTCCTCCTTCCTGAAAATAGTATCTTTGCACATTTAATAAAAGGAAGTAAAATAAAAAGAAAAGAATGATGGTGTCGTGACGAAGGTCGATGTGGCAGACTTTTTAAAACTAAAGTCATTGATTCCCTCACTTTCGAGGTGAGGGATTGCTTCCTGCTGCCTTACAGTCGCACCTCGTTGTGCAAAGGCTAGAGGTGCGCCCTCAAAATAAAAAAACGCCGAGTGTGGATGGGGGCATCTCTCGTAGCAAACTCCCCAATAATTTCATGATCATGTCTGGAGCCGGCTTATCCTTTCCAAGGAGCTAGCCGTGGTAAAGCAAAGTAATATGGGGTACAACGTGGATGAAGGGAGAGTAAACTTATCATTTTGCAACGATATGGTAGTACTGAAGAATGGTGTCATATTCCACAGGGCCATGTGTTGATAACACAATCGGTATTTTTTTAATTTAATACAAATTCTCGACGGCACGGGGGGGGGTTGCCTCTCAAGGACGCTTTGGTCAACAGGCATTCACCAGAACTAATATCCATTGATCATGAGTGGACAGTCATTTGGGGGGAGGGGGTGGGGCGGGGCAAAAAAGACGAGTGCTTTGATCACAGTATGAAATCAAGTGTATGTGACGTTCATAAATTGACTGATTAGGTGATGAAAAATTCCGTGAAATAATTGCAGCAGAAAGAGAAAATATCAGATAGAAAAAATGTGTTACTTGAATGTTTTATAGGTCCAGTGTTACAACAGTCAAATATTGGAACCCGACTGATATTGACAGACTGGAGAGCTGCTGATACAAAATAGTGTATTTGTGGACGTGTCATTTGTGCTGACTTTATGTGCACGCACAACGCAGCGAAGTCAAGGTATATGCTCACCGGAGCACCACGCTACTGGGTGTCTCTAAGTAGCGGATAGCACGATCACTTCGTTGATAAACCAGTGTTGTTTTGCTGAATAAACAAGGGTGGACGATCAGCGGCATTGTATGGGGACCTGGGAGGCGATTTCTCTGCAACCATACAGTACATATACCGAGACGTGAGCGGATGCGACTTACCATCAAATGAGGCCATCCTCACCACCCGTTATTCTACAGACGGTATTTCGCTGTCTAAAGGCCAAAGGTGCATCCTCGAAGAAATAGAGCTGAGTGGTACTGGAGGAGTCATTTTCTAATGCATACCTAAGACTCCTTATAAATGTGTCAGAGATGCTGAGTTGTCCTCAAGAAAATCGTACTATGAGACGCTGTTCACTTTCCCTCTCTCTCTATCAAGAACGTTTGCTTCCTGTTCACTTTGCAAAATCATGTTTACCTTACGCACATTATGCGCCGAGCAGTGATCAGTATGCTGGTAAGGATAATCACCCCGAATCAACATAGTTCCTTCTAGAACGAATAGCATTTTCTTGGATAAGCTACGGCATTAGGTTCGAATCGTAGTTATCAAAATTTTTAATATGATGGTGGTGGTGGTGGCGGTACCGATATCACAAGCCGAGAGACCGGGAATTGATTAGCAAACCAAGTTACAGTTGGACAGGTGCTTGCGGTTTCTCATTGAACGACAGTAGCGAAGTGTAGCACAACTGGAAAGATCAAATGCGGTCGTGAAAATCTCGTCGGATAAATGACAAACTGAACGATTTCAAATTATTGATGCACTTGTGCCCAGAACCAGATACGGGTAGTAACATGCCACAGAGACAGACAGGAACAAACCTGCAAATGTGGGAGATGCGTACAAACCTCCGGACCAGTCGGGTTGTGTGAAAAACTGTTTCGCACGATAGTCCGCATTGCGATACATAATCACCGAAGTACCTTTGGCTGCGAAGCCATACTGAAAAAATGCGGGAGGGGCGGGGGAGTAGCGATAGAAACCAAAACAAACTACAGCACTGTTTCATGCTTACGGTTTGGATTACATATGAAAAGAGTATGGGTTGAGATTAATGCTTCGTCCAGTCTAAGAGTAAAGAAAAAGCTCAACAGGACTATATTTGGCTATTAGTGTACACTGCATTAACTCAATCAGGGATAACTGTATGAAAAATAAGGAGTTTTACTGTTCTTGAGCAGTTTTATCTGAGGGTGGATGAGATCTCGTTCTTATTCCACGAAATGCTCTCACGGAGTGCGTTTTGTGAACTATCGACAATGAAAAACGGATGAATTGTCAGCTCGCATACAGAAGGCTCGGTTGGCATTTGCCAAATTGAGACATTTGTGGCACCGTCGCGACATCCGGCTGTCTGTGAAGGGTCGATCGCATGCTGCGGCAGTTCGGCCAGTTCTACTATACGGCGCAGAAACTTGGCCATTTAGAAAACAGGATAAAGATAGCCTGTCGGTGTTTGAACACCGCTGTCTACGCAGCATTGCACGAATCTGATGGGGCAGCCGGATGAACAATGCTGAGTTTAGGCGTTGAGTTTTAGGTATTCGCGGTCGCCCATTGGAGCCAGCCAGTTTATGACACTCAGTGATATGGCTGGGTGTCGTAAACAGTGGCGTTTGTACATCTTATCAATCTCTCCGCAACATTAGTCCAGTGAAATTCTTCATTTTCTGTTCGACTCTACCTACAACCTCTCCTGTCCTTCTAATATTCATCCAAATGGGCATCCAAAGGACAGGAACCAAAACCGGAGCACGATGGTGCATGGTTAATGGTTACTCAAACTGAAACCTGAATTCTTTATTTTCCATTAGCACTGTTGTCAACATTCCAATCTTCCTTCTAATCCTTCATTCAAATGCACAGTTAACAGACAGCAAACAAAACTGTTGCAAGAAAGTGCATAGTTATTGATCGCATACCTTAACTAAAACTAATACACGGTGACATTGTCGGGTAGATGAAACAGACAACCAGCTCATCTTAGGAGGCTGTAAAACCTCTGATTGTAAACCTTACTGGAACCATAAGAACTAGATTCAGAAAAAACTTGATCACGAACTTTACAGGCTCGCTTGGGCACACTGTGAGTGAATCACATCTCCATTGTTTAATTGATTGAATACATACAGTCGCCAGCGCTAGCAACAGCACTTTGTTGCGCTGCGAGGCATGCTTTGGGCTGCTGAAGGCTCTGGTTATCCATCCATTGTAAAACCACCTGCATCGGTTTGGACAAGCTAGTGGTATCATCACGCACATGCACAAATCACAAATAGCTTTCTGTCATTAAGATTTCTGCTCGACACGTGGTACGGACCCGGACAAGTGTAAGACATGATCACAAAATAATGTTATGTGAAAACGCCAAGAGGAACAAGAGACAGAGTTAGGCTGGGATTCAAAACGGTAATTTGAGACGGAAGTAGAATAAAATACACCCCGAGTGATTAGAAGTGGAAAGCACTGGAATCATGAAAATTGTCAATACAGAAAAAGGGAGGTATTCAACTGAATTCCTACAATTCNAATTCTGGTATTTATATACGGGTTGCTGAAACGGATAAATCAGTTGCACAATGATACCAGACAAACTGTGGACGGGTATTCGATGATCATGACCTATTTCCACTGTCGAATTCTCGCGGTAAAACCGATAGATTTGTACATTTGAAATGCCAGAAAAGTGAACTGCACAACCTGGGCATATGTTTACACATGGATTGTGATTCTAGAACTTCGTACGAAGTTGGTAGACAATCATAATAAAGACTCGTCATAGATCTATCCGTTTTTATCCCTCGTTGAAGATATATATATATATATATATATCAAGTATATGAGCAAATTGTGACAAGAGAGTATCATTTAATCCCATCCTATTTTAACTGGGTCGAATTTGATTCACAGTAGAGTGACAAGAGGCCTATGGAGCACCATTTCGCAATAGTTACAGGGTGTGCTGTGTCTGACAGTTGATAGATTACGATTGAGTTGGTATACAGAGTTAGGTGTTCTTTAACCAGGGGCACAGGTGTGCTCCTCATTCTGTGCACAGTCAGTCATGCTTTGTAGCATACAGTCACACACGGACGACACTACAAATAACAGAATGAGTTGAAATAAGTCATTTCCGGTGGTGGACAAGGAATTTATATAAACCCATAGGATCATGGAACATATGGTTCGATAATAGATCTTATACCTTTCGTATCCGAAACCATGGATGATCAACCCGTTTCAATCCCTGTGCTCTTCTGTGTAATATGACTGTTTACGATGAATTGGTCATAGTTTGTTTCCGTTTGTATAATCATTGACCGTACACCTTCTTACTGTCCTTCTAGTCGGTCTTCTGACTATCCATTTTTGTGAAAAAGCAGAGGGAAGAATAGAATGTTGAAAGCAGTTTCAAGGCGAAAACAGAGAAAACTATTAAACCATGATGGGTTAAAAAGATGCACAAACGACATACGGCCATGTCATACAGTGTCTCTAATCATCGGTTATACTGACCTCGAGATCTCCATCCAGGAAGCCCAACGTGACCCAGATGACGGAAATGCCTGGCTAGGGTTTTTATTCCCTCGCATGAGAGGTTTCAGTTTCATCACTTTTTACCCTTTTTTCTATCCACTTGATGAAGAAAATGTGAAATGAAAATCTGGGAGGCATTGTAAATTATTTATTGTCCATCTTCAATAGTACATATCTATTACCTTCATCTTTTCTCGCATTTCAGACTGAGTCCGGAATCTCAAAGGCAGAATACAAATGCACCGTCTAACTCAATAACAGATATCTCGTTAGACTGACCACCTATTTCTGTTTGGTCCATATAGGGTAGGGTGTAGCCCGTCTGTGCAAGATAATAAAATAGATTCTCACCATTAACCCTAGCAGGTCAGTGAAACTCCCGTTCCCATTATTTAGAGTGAATCCAGTTGATCAATGAATTCATGTAGGGAACTAATGAAATTTGAACTGAAAAGCCAGGATTGCGGTAACGGGACGGGAGAACAATGGACCGGAACACGAGGTGTTTACGATCTTCAAATAACTGAGGTTGCCATCATTAGTAAGAACCCAGTCACGGAGTTATCGACCGATGCATGGTTCTCGACGATCGAGTCAACACATCATGAACAGTCGTAAGAAGAAGAGACGGACCATTTACCAATGTCTAGTTCCAAAGGTCGGAGATAAGCCAACAACATGAATTGCGCATCGTTTTGCTGTGCTGCTGAAAATGAACTGCATACCATGGGATGTATGAATGAGCGGATCTTGAACTTGGTCGATAGACATTTGTCTGACCTGCTCTACCAAAATGTGTGGAGTATTAAAAACCGTTGGCAGCACCTGGATTGCGTGTTGGATCTAAATGTCACCACGCACAAATAAACACGCGCACGAAAACACTAGGATCGAATTTGGTTGACAACAAGGAACATAAGTAATCCTGCATGACTAATCGTTAGATGTCACTTAGATCATCCCAAAACTATGATGCGATGAATGGTACGCGGGAGCGACAGACGGACAAATACACCACAAACTTGCCCTGGGATGTTCTGCTCTAAGGTGCAAACGCATGGTCAGTCACGAGGTCAAAACCAGCGAAAAAAGTGGTACCGCGGCAGAAATGTCTGTTCCAGAACGCATTGCGTTCGATCAATCAGTGCAACCGGTAGATCGAGATCGATCAGCTTCATGTGACCGTCTTATGACAGCAGATATTGATTGGTGGAAACGCGCATAGCCACGGCGGGTAAGAGATTCAACCCAAAGTCGAGTTGTGTTCTTCTACCAATTCGGAAAGGTTGGTCACAACCGTGGCATCGGAAATCTAACAACCTTTTTTAGGCATGGGCACACATGTCGATGATAAGAAAATGTGTGTGATCCGACAAGTAAGTTTGAAACGTGTACCAGAGTGGTTAGATGCTGATCACTGACGGGAGTTTTCGCCGTCAGTTCTTCTGAGTGCCGAGGAGGCTATTCAGTTCCTCTGTTGATGTGAATATAGCTTACGAAAATTCTCCACAGTTATCCGGACAGGAATGGTTAATTCTGGTAAAACAAACAATCAGGTTAGTCGAATGTTAAGTGAACACTGTTCTTGTTAGAAAAAAACGGAGACATATCAGGAATCTCATGGTATGCAGCGCAAAAAACGGGTTGTAATGAAAATCAGTGGAAGGCAATCTAACCACCGCAACATGGAGTAACTGACCTTGTGCGTATCACAGGAAATGCTCGTGACACCCGGTAGACGAAAATCGAAAGGTTCGATCGGGAAATCGGCCCGATCCATGAAGGGGAGAAGAAATCCACCCAGACAACAATCCACGTGAACTGGGATGCCGAATTTTCGACCGAGCTTTAAAATACACGGATAATAATTGGGAATGGAAAACCCATTCGGGATCAGCGATGATAACCAAAAAGAAACTAATACCTATCGTACAAAAACAACTATTCAAAGGTGAGAGGGTACACAGGAATGAACTGCAATCAGAAGAGAAGTGTTGTGATTTTCATTAGAGTGGTGGTGGTGCAGTGGTTAAATCGCTGTCACAGGCGTGCTTTGGACCCTATGGTCCGAGGTTCGAGCCCCGCCACCGCCACCCAACTTTGGTCGTAGGCAGCTTTGCTGTCGTACGGTTCAATACCACGCCTAACCTAGAGTGGCCTTATGTGGTCCGCCACTCCAAGTCCTGGGGCTTAGGTTACCGGTTTCCACCACCGAACAACGGGTCGTCGTGACTATGGAGTTCGTCCCGTCTGTTGTTCATCATACTGAAGTGCGTAATAAAAAACTGGAACCGGACTGCTGAGATAGACACATAACGAAAGAGGTTGACACTGTCACGGAATTGCGTTTTTCTGTACACTGATTCAACACATTCTACGAGATCAACTTTGACCGTTCAGTTGTGTCGTCCGTGTGTGTCTGTATGTTACAAAGCATGTTTGTGCAGAAGTTGAAAACTTTCAAAAGATTGATGTATATGGTTCACACCAATCACGTTTGTTCCCAAAAGGAAACAAAAAAAATGCGGTGGGAAATGTTGACTCAAATACAATCCCATTGTGGGAAGATTTCTATGGACGAGGGAGATGAGCAATTAGAAACGTACAGACCAGTAAACAAAACCAATCATATCATGGCACGCGTATCCATCCCAATCACTTCCACACCACAAGACCATAATTGGTTGGCAATGCACAGTCGAACAGAAGATTTTCCAGATTATGGGAACTGCTCCTTCCACTTAGTGTTTATAAGTATAATGAGTACAGCGAAAATGATTCAACTGTGAGAAAGATTCATTGACTCGGTGATAGTCTATAAAACAGCAACTAGGCGAACGAAATATTCCGTTTCTATTTAGACAACCAAGAACCTTGTTCTTAGGGAGGGGGACGGTTTTGATTTCACTTTTTTGGCTGGAAATGGGCAGAAGAAGTAAAAAGCTGAAAGTAGGCTGGTCGTAGATATCACTGTGAATACCTTTGCAGTTTGGCGACCCTGAGGTTAAGGGTGAAACAGGTGGGGGTGATTCCACGTTCAGTGTAGGGCGAAAATCTATTTTAAGTTGGTTGTGAATGCTTATGAATACTCGTTAGAATTCCATTCAGTTTGTTTGAAGACCAAACAACTTCATTCAAGACTTTGTTGCTTCTTTTGGTTAATTTTACGACCCAAATTCTTGAACGACTCAGCAAAATTGGTTTCTTTTTCAGTCTTTTTCCAGTATTCTTCAGTTTTTTTATTCGGTTCCTTTGTCAATACTCCAAGACAAAATTCATTCTTTTAGTTATTCAAGTTGACGCGAACCATTTTCTTTGTTATGAAGATTATTCTATCATGATTTATTTGGAACACAAATTTGGACTCAAACGGAGGTGAAATATAATGATGGTGAGGATAATAACAATGAAAAGTAGTTCGGCAATTTGTGTGTATTGGTATACAAACTACGGAACTATTTTAGCAAATGTGAACACCGTACCAAGATGAACAAAATAACCTTGAAAACTTAAAACAACAGTTCTGAGAGGCGTTTAAAAAAGCAACTTGTTTATCAACACGATCCCCTCCCTCCCTGTGCTTCAAATATGCGTACAGTATCACCCGGTGCTGGGGCTGCTTCTGACTGGCATACATTCTTCAATAATTTGTCACCTCAATAAAAGTACGTGAAGGGCCTCGGTATCTTTTGCGCATTCTTTTCCACATGGATAGTGTGATGAAAACCCGGTGAGCCTTATGTCCAGGGTAAAATTGATCAGATACCTACTGTTTATGATAGACAATCATATGGCCTTATTTATAATTCATTTATAATTACATACACATCGAAAAACAATAAACGTTACGATTTCCAACAGTTAATAAACTGTGGCAGAACAAAAGAGACCACGTTATTAGGTACGTGATGGGATTTGATCACAGTTGCCTGACTCCATGTAAACAACTGCCCAGGAGCAGTTCCCCGTCAAAAACCATGGTGACTAAATTCAACGACAGAAATAGCTTACTAATAATTATTCCACATGAAGCCCTGTGCGTAGATAGACGGTATGCTGATAATTCCAAAGTGAGCGGCCATTTGTTTTTCGACAGGATAACTCTGACATACACATGACCCTATTGTTCCCACTGTATGCACTCGTTTCCCCGAGAGCACAGAAGAGCCCAGGCATAAATCATCTCTTTGATCACAGATTACTATAGGCCCACCGAGTCTTAAATACAAAAACCGGGAAACTAATCAACATATTATTGACCAATGAAAAGTTTCCAAATATTACCTATGGGTAAATTATCCCACGCGGTGATAAGTGGACATCATGAACGAATCTATGGAGAATATGGTACTAAATGGCACTCCAGTATTATTTACACTTTTCATTCCAGGATGCGCCTAAGTTTCTTGTAAAAAATAAAGTGCCACCGGAAGAATAACAGAGTAATGGTGATCGTGGCGGATTAGACACGACTGAATACGGATGTTTGTGGTTTTTCATCGCGAGATCGTCTGCCGCGCGCAACAACCCTTCATTTCCTCGGGCCTCGCCGGCGATCGTCGAGTCTGCCTACTTGGTGAAGCAATGCAAAAGTAAGGCCAGTGTTGGAATACACAACATATTCCTATCCGATAGAATTCGATAGCCTCTGAGTGATTGACCTCATAACTTGAACACTGAGTAATATCCGATGGGTGGTGCATCTCCAAACGTTTGGGAGTGAGAAGAGAAAGTGGACAGTTGATAAAGATGATTTTCCAAATAGGTACCTAAAACTTTGGGGCACTTCGCGGTTGCCCACACCGACGTAGGGGTTCGTCTTTGGGAACCCTAATCGGAGTATTTGACTCAAAAGTCTGACCCACAATACAGTGGGACGTAGATCCAATGCGGGATCGTGACCGAAGCACCCGTGTAGGAACTTTTAGAGACCTATCACGCAAGGCCTTTGAGTTTCGGTTCAGAGCGTTGTTCGC
>UZAN01043563.1:2350-12838 GCA_900618425.1 Echinostoma caproni
ATATATATATATATATATATATATATATATATATATTTATATATATAGTGAATACTCACTAAAAAGGGTGACCGTCAGAGAGAAAACTACTGAATGGGCAGAGGTTAAGTCACATGGGAGTGTTTGTTACGTTTCTGCATCTGTTGGTAGTTGTTATTTGGCCATGGATGGAATAAGTAGGACGAGACGTCCTCGTATAATAATTATCAAAATGACAGACAGGATCCCATCCCAGTGCAAAACAGGCCCATATCTAAGAGTTTGTGAGGAATTCACCATTCACTTTGGATGTAATCGAATCANGGCTTTACTGAACGTTTAGGTAACTGATAATTTATTTATTCAATGGCATGCAATTCGTGGATCACCAGGAGCTGTGACGACCAAATACATATTTGTAAAACGATTGTAGCAATTTTTATCCGTTGATAAAATTGAAGAAAATTTCAACAATTAATTGCAAAGGGATCAGAACCCCGGAGAGATTCTAAACCAAGTCTGGATGTCACCTTAACTTAAACAACCAAGCCACGAAGCCCATTTTGTTGACAGGTAAATGAGAAGACGAAGGATTCGAACAAAACAAACTGGGCTGCCATAAACCGGGCTTTTACAGAAATATGAATAGCGAAACGAAACGGCAATACTATTGCACTTTCAGGCATTTTTATGCTGACCGGATAAACAGTCTGCGATGCTAGTGAAACTAATTCAAAGCTAAACGTCCATATTTGATAAAGGAAGGGTTAAGCTATTTAAGTCAACGAGTTAGATAGTTTCAGCTAGATACTTTAGAAGTCAGACTTCATTATGTGATAAGTTTTGCTTACTTTTTACTGTATTCCCAGAATAGAAAACCCGGAATTCGTGAATAGCGCGAACAATACATTGCCACGCTGTGGGCGATAGCAAACTGTGCGCAATGTTTGGTCCTACTGCTTTTCAGCTACTAGCGCCATACGTGAGTCGGTGAACAATGTGCTCTGAATATTTGTGTACGGTGAATAGCCATGTCTTCAGTGCCAGTCTCAAAGGTATGACGGGAATAACGCAGCTTTAGCCAAGAAGGCACCCAAACTACGGTAAATGCCTTCGTTTTGCAAGCCTGTGCAACCGTGCTTTAATTAAATAACAGACTTTTGACTGCTTCCTTCGAAATTCTTTCCCCAATCGGATTCCCAGAGCCACGATTTGGCACAAAACACTGCACTCACTGATATTTTTCTACTCGTGGCAGACAAGTTTCGCAGACTTGCACCAAGAGAGATTGAACTGGTGCAAAGAATGTTCGTATTTCGAGAGTTAGGTTGATTTCATCGGTGAAGATATGTCATTCCAGCTCTATCAGTGAGCAGTCATCCTTGTCACGGCCGATAGCCAATTTGATAAAGCCACAACAATTTATGCACTTAAAAGATTCGATTGGGACCAATGCTTTGACTGGAAATAATAGCTCACGTAACAAATATATTAGCCTTGGATACATGTACTTCGATGGATCAGATATGTGGTCTACCAAATGATGTGATTGACGGTCTCTCGAAGTTCATTGACATCCTAAGAAAAGTGGATGATGCGGTCAACCAATTTGAAATCAATGAAACAAAAGCTTCGGTAAATCGGAACCCTCTGATATCTCTCTATTGTTTAATTGATCATCTAACCAACGTCAAAGCAGAACAGCATGGAGAATGATAGCCCCACCACACACGGTGTTGTATCTCAGCTTTCAATCTGAACACTCAGGCAATTTAACACATCGCACTCAGCAATCCGATTCATGGAGCGGTGAAATGTCGGTAGGTTATGGAATTCGGCAGGAACCCCATCGACCACCAATAATTTGTATTAAGGAAGGAAAAAACAAGTGGCAGTTCATTCACCGAATTCGTGATGGTAGAACAACTTCCAACAACGTTCCTTGATTTGATCGAAGAGAAAACTGTCTGGACTACTATATCATGTAAAAAAAGAAAATTTCCAAGTGGTCCATAAGAGCACTAACGGAACCACGAATTCTTTAGAAGTCAGAATCTTGACCTCACGAATAAACAGGATCAGGATACAAAAAACTAAGAAACATTCACCGATAAATCGGGTTGAACATTGAAAATCAAATTAAGCCTCCATCATATAAGGCGGCATTGTGAAAGGAAAATAGTTGGATACTCGTGTGTGGGCTTGTTCATTATGTAGAACAGAATCAAGAAATTCAGACCTCAAACCATGGACAATTTTGTGGCTGCATTCCACTTGATACCGATGGCTTCGTTTGGGTGTCAAATGCCACGATCACACCGTTTTTTATTCGTCCTGATATACACCAAATTAATTTTAAATCCTAGAATAGCTTAATTAAAACAACGATGAATGATTGCCTAGAGAAAGCGAAGATCAACATTCTAGATTTCGGGTAGAATATGCGATTGTGGTTTCTCCAACTCTTGAATTGGGATAGAATCCAAACGTTCAAGCATCACGAATGCCCCGGTACACAAACAACTGTGCAACTACTTTTTAATCTGAAACATGCTAACCGGGATTCCGTCAATTTTCACCCCCTGCGTTATTAATGCATCCAATGTGGGGTTTTTTGGTACTGGTGATTAAAAAGGGTCAACAAACACCACAGTAATTCCTTTCAATTTAAATTCAGATCCACTGAACGGAATTTTTCTCCTTAGACAGTTGAAGTAACCCAGTAAACATGAAACTATTGTTCATCCTGTTGAACCCAGCAGGGTAGCTTAACAACGAGCTCCCGGGGTGACACAAAAACAATGGGGGATAGGCCACTGCTGTTCCATCACATTTTGCATTGCGGGATACCGTTGGAGTATAAACGTGTCACTGGAAATGAAATCATTTTACAGACGAATCAAGTGTTAAGGCTAACAGTCAGTGTACCTTTACCTATGGATAAAAGGAGTTTTTATGCGCAATGTCCAACGCAACAGCTTCGTCGATGCTCTGTTAATGAAATGCTGTGCTTCAAATTATGGGCAAATAACCCCTGGTGAGGCTGATCTAACTCTGATCCGGTATGTATTAGTTTATTGATTATTGCTGTATAGTTCTTGACGAATCTCATGGATTTTTTTCCTTGGTACCCACTAAAATACCTGCAGTCGGAAAACAAACTTCCGGTGATTTTGTTCACCTTAGCATTGGAAAATGGCAAGAGGTTAGTGTTGTAGAGCCAAGCAGTCGAGACCAATGCACACATTCAAGGAAACTCACGGTCTTATCATCCCGATTCTCCCTCCAACATTGCACATCGAGAAACATTAGGCATAAAACCCGCCCAGGGAGAACAGCAATTTATAAAGGTCAATCGACCGCGATCGTCTTGTCTTCGTTGCTTAAGCATAGCTTGGTTCGCGAATACTGCTTGAACAGCAATGTTCGCTTACTAACTCTATCCGTGTATCATAAGTAGTGGTAGTAGTAGTAGTAATAGGAGGAGGAGTATGAGTACACTCCTGCAATGACAGAACATTTAAATTTTCGAGTGAGCTATCGTCATTAGTTACACACTGTGAAACAATTTATCTTAATTTTGGACCTTTACAGCTCAAAAGTGCAACCGAAAGACTAGATTACTGATGGTAATTGGTTATTTTGAAGAAACTGGTGACCTATGACAACCAAAATGCACTTCCCGTTCGACCGCGAAAACTCCATACACGGTTTCTGGAAATCAAAAAGCAATGTTATGAACTATGACGCTTCTACTAACCTCGTTTACGGCTCTATCCGTTATACGAATGAGGTGACAGTAGAAAATTTGTGAGAGAACCGACACATGGTACTGGACAGCTGTTTCGCGCTTGTTGAGATAACACTAGAAGAACAACAATAAACAGAAACTGCTGTCTGTTGATTAGCGTGGAGTAAAACAAGAACATTTCCATAGTTACCGAGAATAGACGTTCGACGAAAGGTTTTAGTTCCTGAAATGGCTGAGCATATTCTGATGTTTTCTAGCAGTTCGAATGACGAAGTATGCGATATGCGAGGGAAAAAAGACAGATTTCAACTGTACCGTAAATTATCTTGTTCATTTGTCGTCGTAATCACTCAGGCAAAATATTGGTTTCAGATATGTGAGATAAGCCGATGAACAAAGAGAAGAAAATACCGATTCACAAATGCACATTCATGCACACGTACACATACAAGGAGGCGGGCATACAGCAAGACTAAAGCAGAGAACGGATTGTTCAGATTGGTCTGAACGTGTAGTTGACACACCTCGTACATAGCACACCAGAGATGGGAGAAATATAGAATGGAAATTATCTGTTAGATCGTTCAGGCACGGAAAAAATCTGAACGCACGGGGACTTCAAAATATGGAACGTTAAACAAGAGTTTGTGGTTGAAAGGAAAGCTCTAGGTCGAATTGTGTACACGTTTTTCGAAAGGAGAACGTAAACGCAAGTGCAAATTCACATGTGCAAAAGACAAGTCAATACAATTGGACCCACAGTGGAATGCACATTCCTATGGTAAACATTAATCGAAGGGTGAGAGGCTGAAAGAAAGTATACTATGAATACTGCAGTCCACACACACGTGGGGGAGCAGCATGACAAGAATGTTTGGGGTGAGAGGAAGTTACAGAAAACACCAAAACGGGAATGACAGCTCGGCATGGATTGAAGTGGTAAGGTGCAACGGAGTCAAGTGAACGACGAGAAGGCCGAATGCAAATAGCGTACATGCAACCGGAATTAAATGCGATTCTTTCTCTTACCTATGAAGGCAACGAAAATAGTGATCGCGCATGTAACTCAACGAGAACGAGGAGAAACAAATGTGGACAAGTCGATCAAACACAATCGCAAATGCTCGGAGTCAAACGACGCCGGAATCTTATGCAGAACAAGACACAGAGAACTAGCGAGGTTAAAGAGATCAATTGGAACAGAAGCCTAGTAGTCCAGTCCATTTCGGAATTGACCGCATCGTGAAGGCCTGTGCGAGTCCACATATGTCGAAACGAATTGCCCAACGCCAGTTGGTGGAACTGGGTAAGTTGGGACAGCCGATCATTGGGGACGGACGGATACCAGGCGGGGTTCATTATCGGAAGAACCAAATCTTTTGGGGGCAGGAGAAGCTTGGGGAAAAATCTGCAAAAGGATCAATTTTATACGATCAGAGTTGAAGAGTGTGGCATACACTTATTATATGCAAGAGCACCTTATCAAGTATAACCTGGTGATTGAACACAAAAACTCACATGAGTATCAAACTTTTCAGCTTCATTTACAAATATTTCTAATCAATTGTTTACTGGTCCCAAACGGCAAGAATAGCTAAAACCAAGGGTACAGGACAAATTCCGCGACCAACAAGGAATGGATAAGAAAACAAGCAGTACATATTCCGTTCGTTTTACTGTGGGTAATGGAACAAGAGCAACACAAAGGGAATCCCACGGCCAAACCAAGTGAACAGGGTGAAACGTTAAGTCGAAAACGAGGACCACTTTCTATATAAGGTTACCTAAATCCTTGTAACGGCATAACCATATACAGGCGTACGAAAAGAGGATGGAAGATTTAGAGATATAAACATTTAATTTACTTTCAGTGGTGACTTAAATAAAAACAAATGGATTGAAATAACTTAGAAAACAAAGGATGAGAAGACGAAAGACTAATATCCGGGGCTATGAATAGGTCGCTCTATCCCGTAGGATTTGGTTAACAACCCTAACTTCGAACCAACCAAGAAGAGACGCGAGAACCACACACACCTAATTCGTTGTGGCATTAGTCATCTGACAGCATATGATTCAACGAACTGAACACTGGCTCCCGGTGCATTGAAGTTTGCAAACACACTGATCTACCTTGTAGATCAGACTTGGGTTAAGAGAAGGCGCTGGTTGTGAGTAGTTAAGAAAATCCATCTGCTTTGGACTGGGCAACCTGGAAGGATTACACCCAATAGCCAATTATGGACCTTTTTTTATTAGAATCACTGTGTCCTGGATCATTTGTAATCAGACGCGTGCGAAATACACGCGGGCACATTAGAACAATGAATAAGCCAGCTGCGTTTAACGAACGGGTCAAACGAATTTGATAAGATTGGTGAACTAGGGTGAGAAAGGGCTCCAAACTGGTTTTGGCCGTTCGCATACAGGAATCGTAACAGAGCACCACGCTTCTCGAGCAGATCCTTCAAAGAGAGACAGTACCAGGGAGAATCGAGTGGTCTACTGAGTCGGGCAATTTGAGATCCAGTAAGACTGAAAATATGGTACCACGGAAGGAATGCGGAGGGTGTAAACACGGCCGTTCAAGGGTGTGTTCCACGCCCACAAACGTGGACCAATAAGAATGGCAGTGTTGAATGGATTCCGCCAGCAGTAACCGATAGCAATGTAACCAACTTAACCCCCTTTCTGAGGAGAGTGGGGAGGATTCCGCGTAAGATTATCGCGCTTTTGGGATAAGTTAGTACTCGATAAGAAAAAAACGTGGTATGGGCATAGGTGAAGCAGGTAACTTCCAACGTCCGTTGGACGGGATTACATGTAGACTGCCCAGGAAGCTTACTGGTTGGTCCAGTGTCCTTTGAGCAAATGTTGCAGCAATCTATCACCTCAAGGGCAGCATAATCGGCCAGTGCAAACACGGACACTAATAAGCAGTGATGTTGTGTTTTATAGTTCTTGTCCCGTGCTGGATAGCTGAACCCAACGACAGTCGACTGTTGATTGCATTCCAGTCAAGAAGAAAGCACTCAGTGCAATCCTAAAAGATGACTAGGCGAATTCAACCAAGTGACGTCAGAGTAACTAGCACTCGATGAAGCTGGAATTTTCTATCTGGTCTGCGTTGTTTTTGTCTTTCGCGTCATCGTTGTCGAATATAACTAGGGTGAGTTCCATCATTGTTCGAACCAGACATCGATTTGGATGCCTATGTGTAAATGTCACCACAGTTTCAATTGAACCTGCTGATAATATCTGAGATATTCATAACATTAAAAGGCATCTGAAGCGATTACAAAGGTTAAAAAAAGGGTTTTCATTCCTCCGGAAAATGATTTCAACTTGTAATACGCTTGATTAAATGTTACACCTCGATTACCCAAAAAATGAATGTTCTTACACGATAATACTTTACGCCCACTTTCATTCGTTGCCCCTATTTGTATTACCGTATATAAACGGACATTATACTTCAGACACCGAAGAAACGAGCTGAAAAACTAATTTACGCCTCGTTACAACTGTCATTTTTCGGTGGTAACGAACTAGATTCTTTGCAGACTTATTTTCCAGGCCATGAAGCGTGATTGTTCCATAACTGGACAAAACCGGCTTTGCAAAGATCAACACATAACACAAAGCATGGAGTGAAAGGTATGGCAAGAACAGAACAGTGGGATTGACGGATGCTTCTTCCGGAGTATGGTTGTGTCAATGAGTTATAAATGTGATGGCCATTGATTTACCCAAGCACGTGGTACACTGACAAATTTGTGAAAATGTTGATCAATGCAGAAATTGAACTACATGATTAATTTTTTAGTATCTCAATGACAGAAAACCCTGGTACGGGTGAGTGAGAATATTAAATAAAAAGGAAGCACAACGACAACACATGAACAGTGTCGGACGGACGGACAGACAGACAAACATGTGTTATGTTGAGAGTCTAAGGCACATCTGTAAACGCAACTACACTTGAGAACGTCGTTCTACTTAAACGGCTGGGGTAAACGATAACAATGTTCCAAAGATAGAAATGACCACTACATTTCGTGTGCTCTAACTCAAGCTTTCAGGAACGTTTAGAGGATTACACCATAGAGGAGTTCACGGAGAACCATACCAGAATTAGGTATTTCGGAGGGAATTGCGGTTAACATAGGAGTAATAATTCAAGGGAACTGATTGGTTATTTGACCGACTAACCATTGGAGAATGACAAGGAAGGAAATGTTTAACCGGTGCTAAAAAGGAGTGACCGCGAGCCAGAAATTCAACGGGTTCGGAAGTGAAGGGAGGTGCACGTGACATCAAACTTCATACAGAACATTCCAGGGTGATAAAAACGAAACGAATGTACAGCTGAGCAGGTGACCAGTAGGAAATTTCTCCTTCGGCCAACCTGAGCGATCTCTTATAAATTGATCAACCAGTTCAAATGCTATTCGTGAATATTAGAGTCCATAAGTCCAAGAATAAGTAAATAATTTAAGGGTGCTCTTTCTCATTTGTAATTGATGAAGGATGAAAAGATTATGAATGAACCTGATGTGAACTTACAGACAGGGTTTTAATCAATCGATTTTTGTGATACTCCTGTTTTCCTTCTCGAAACAAATAGGTAGTTTCCCTTTGTGGTCGTCCATTAACCACGCAGGACGAAGCGGTGAGAATCCACTTTGTAAATGGTAACTTGCAAGCAGTCGACATGAGCAATGTGCAGTTCAAGTTGGAACTTGTTTCACTGGAATACATCAACCTGTACGCTAACCGGAGTCCAAGTAACCTAGATTTACAGCTGTGTATACACAGCTAGAACTATGAGACTTGCACACCTGGCCTTCAATAGTCAGAAGCAGCTATCGTTCAACAAGCAAGTGGATACTGAAAGCATGCAACAGAATAGTCACAGAGATAATTATCCAATATGCGGAAATAACACCGGGAAAATCTGTGAGCATTATTCATCACTCTCGGAAGTAAACTGAACATTTTCATAGCTCGGTGAAGGTTAGTAGTTGGGATTTTATTAAGGACTTAGTTTTGTTAGACTTGCTTAACTGAACTGTGTTCGTTGACTCGACTTAACAAGATCTCTATAAAAACTGCACCTTCTTATCTCAAGTGCCCCTTTTTTATTATCCCTGTCCTCCCATAAACGCATATTTTGACCTTGATGCTTTTGCCTGAGTGGCACTGGTAATGTCAAAACTTCCTAAGTTGCTTTAAATCGTATCTTTTGATCAGAGATTCAACCATCAATAGGTGAGTGTACGCGGGGAAGTCAATCGCACACAAACCACAATTGCATCAAAAAGAAATTTCTTTTTGTGACTGTTTCCCTTTCCTTTTCCTTTTCCTTATTTCCCTAACTATATTCATACAATTTGAATTTCTGAACTTTCGCGCCGGAAAAATTAAAGTCCACACCACCGACCGTATTTAACCCTGATTGTCTATTTTTTCAGAACCCTGTACTTTCCAACTAACTTTCAAGGTCATTGTTGGTCGGTCACGAAACTGTATACAAACAGTCATCGCCTTTTGGACCGGACCAAATACATAAACCCCTTCCTGACTTTCGCCTTCTCTCTAGTTGGGTTCTGGGATCGTACTGCTCTAGCGGGGCCTTCTTGGGAATTGCGCTGGTTACTGCAGTTTGGACGTATTCGCGTGGTGTTTACTCCGTCACTGGGTCGTTACGGTTTCTGCTCATGGTTTGCCCGATCGCGTGCTCACTAGGTTCACGGTTCAAGTTAGTCTGGTTCTATCGTCATCTGTACGTTACAACCGTAGTTGCTCAAATAAATTCAGTTACACAGAGCTGCACGCAACAGGGTGCTAATGGCTGCAGTCTGTATTGGAAACAGAGGTACTCTTGACTTGTGGCTTGTGGCGTGGGAGAATAACTACAGTGGATATGCACCAACTGGGCATATCGATAATGAGCTTAGAAATTCGGTCAGTGCATCCGTTCAGTAGCTCGGGTGACGTTAGATCAGCAACGAAAAGTCTGTTCACCTCGAGGCTCTTCAGAAGTGTGAGAACTTTGGAAGAGCAGGTATGGTGCACATCGTCGGAAAATAGATGAAAGGGAAGAGAGCTTCGGAGAAGACAGCAAATTGAAGTGTTTTATCTTCAACATCCGGATCCTGTTTACCGCAAGGTTGTTTAATGCTAATTACACCTTTCGGTAGCAGTTGTCATCAAGAATTCCCTCAACATATTGTTAATTGAGTAAACTAGTCTCATTTTTTATAAACAGGGGCTTAACTAAAAGCGTGTTCCAGGCATACACACCAGTTCTTTCTTGCGTCAAAAGAGCTTCAGACGGACAAACGAAAATTGATCAACATGGACGCTAACTTTTTCCACAGGACAGTGAAGATAGTAAAAGAAATTTGAGATGACCTTAATGCGAAAAACAGTCGGAATTGGAAAAATAGAAACGCCTAAAGGAAAACATCTGATTGAGTTCGTAAGTTTCACTTTTCAGTTTTACAACCATTAACCATGCACTTTCGTGCGCGGGTTTTGGTTGCTGTCTTTTGGTTGCCCATTTGGATAAAATAGCGGAATGAAGATTGGAATGTCGAAGCGAATTCAAGCGGAAGATGAATAATACATATAGAGTGAGATGGGGGATACATATAGAGTGTGTTAGAAAAATAACGAGTGGATGCACGAGCGCCACTGTTTGCGACACCCAGCCATATCACTCAGTGTAGCTAACCATCGGTGACCATCATCCC
>UZAN01043563.1:30241-40800 GCA_900618425.1 Echinostoma caproni
AGCTAGATTAGCGTTTACTAATCTGCGGCATCTCTGGCGCCGGCGCGACATATCCCTTTCACTAAAAGGGCGTGTGTATTGTGCAACGGTACGCACCATGTTGCTCTATGGCTGCGAGACCTGGCCTCTTCGAGCAGATCACGTTCAGNAGCGACTATCAGTCTTCGACAACCGTTCTCTGCGCAACATCGTTCGCGTATGGTGGGAGCATCGCGTGAATAACGATGAAGTCAGACGACGGGTGCTAGGACCAGATAGTCTTCCTTTGAGCAAAATAATTTCACAGCATAGTCTTAGGTGGCTGGGGCACATCCTACGAATGCCTGAGCACCGTCTACCACACCGTGCACCATTCGCAGACATCGGTCCAGGATGGAACAAACAGCGAGGTGGGTGGGCTATGACGAGGCGCAGAGGGTTAAAAGGATTGTGCTCGGATTTGGCTTCCGTTGGGGTTTGTCGGCTCCCTGACTGGGGCCCCGAAAATTCTTTGGCTGGAGACACTGCGGGATATGGCATCGAACTGAATTCAGTTGCGCGAATGCATCCCCTCTTGTCTGCAATCCCAAAAATAAACAAAAACGAAAAAGATTCAAAATGGCGTGCAGTAAGCAAACAAAAAACATCATTACTCCCCGAAGCTGGCTGTTTTACTGTCCCCTCTTCTGTACCTGTATTTTTTCGCTCACCCATGGTTATTCGGTGCCGAATCCGTAAAGATTGGTGTGAAATATATATTCTATATGTCATTCGTATGAAAGACCTACTAGCGAGGTCTTTTAGCTTCAACTGAATTCGTCTGAAACTGAGTTTTTTGTGAAAATGCAAAAATACACATTGTATCCGTTCGAAATATATATTAATCGAATACGTCACGCATCACCGCAGTCTTTGTTCCCCAACTGAATGCTGCTCTCGCTCGTTAGTATGGTTTACTTATTAGCATGGAGAAAATTAATTAGTTTTACATAACTGTAATAGTGCTTTGACTCTGCTGGCTGATGACTAGGCCAGCGTAGTGAAGAATCAAAATTACCACTAAAGTGACATTAACACACAGAGTTGGAGGTAGGGGAAAACATGAAAACATGTCACTGCGTGTGATACTTGGTCCTATCTTCATTGTCTTAGGCCTTAGATGGATGCAGCCTGGAAAGACTAGAACGAACTAGTGAGCCTCACTCTATGGGTCGAATTCACCTCGTTCGATAATTCGTGGGTCTGGAGAAGAAACCAATGTTTGGTGAACAGACTCCGGAGAAACCACAAAATGGAGCAAACTCAAATCAAGAATATATGTTAGGTAACACGTAATTGGATATGAGGAGCTCTCTCGGCACCTATCATTCCAACCTCCCGTCAAAGGACTAAATGAACACTAGCGGTTAATCGAGGAAACCATTCAAATGGCAATCAATAACTCAGTGGATTCTGGTGCATAATCAAAGCAAAACTATGGGTCTCCTCGAACTCCGCTGCATTGTTGGACTCTCGCAGAGCCAGTCATTTGGAAGATAAATTTGACCCTAGGAGTAAATTCATTAGACTCCAGCGCATTAACAGAACCGAGGAAGTGTTGGGATGTAAAATGCAGAGAGATGGAGAGAGCAGCAGCCATCGGTAACAGTCGCCGTTTTTTCATCTAATCAGAAGTACCGGCCGGAAAAAATTAGGAGTGAGATCAGTGAGGAGTGCGACGACAAACTTATTCATATTCAGCAACGCCGTCTAGAACGACGGACAGAATACTTTAGGATGCATCTCAACTGGCATCCACCGACGCCAGACATGTTAGCTTCCGATCAAACTGGACAAATGCTGTCGGTTGATATCAATCCTCCTTCTGAAGTAAGCGTGAAATCAGTTATCTGGGAGGGCATAAGGGGTCCAGCCTGAATGGGTTGTTCCCATCAGCCTTCCAAGATGCAGGTTGACCTTTCGTCTGGGATTTGACCTAACTCCTGAGTTTAGTCTAAGAGAGTAAGCAGATTCTAACTGAATGGTGTGAGTCGTCCATCCTACCGATTTGCAAGAAAGCCGACAGATCTTGTTCTTGTGCGAGAATAGCGGAATAGATTTGCTCTCGTGTAGGGCATTTTCTAGTCTAAAGGATGCAGACCGCATTGTACTGCAAAGTAAAACGCCAGATAAGTTGCATGCCTCTATATATTGGTTTGAGGAACAGCGTGCCCATGTTCTGTATGCAATTCTTTTTCTTTTTTTTAAGTGAAAAGTATTGTAACAGGACTGGGTTGGTCCAGCTCCGCAACTTACCCTAACTGTAGATGTAATAAAGCAGCCCAATTTCGCTACTTAGGTAGCTATAAAACACTTGGCAGACGCATCACATATGAAGCGCCCGTACTCAAACAGAAGACTAGGTCGGTGTTTGCCAACTTACGACACCTCCATAGCCACCACGATATTGGGTTTCTCGCGAGACGTCGAGTGTATACTGCAGCAGCAGCTTGGCCTATGCAGTACATAGATTTGAGGAGACAAGATAGAACTAGACAGTACGTGTTTAAACACCATCGTATACACCGCATTGCACGAGTTTAGTGGAGCATCCGGAGAGCAGAGTTTTCTACAGTCGAGATAGCTCGGTGGAGCAAGTGCTCGAGCTCCATAGATTACTTTGGTTGGAGAATGTGTTGCGCATGTCACCAAATAGATTGCCTCAGCGTGCGCTGTTTGTCGAAGCAGGTTGTGTGTTTGTGTAGGTGGGTGGGTGCGTGCGTGGGTGGGTGTGAAGGTCAAATGCGATCGAACTAAACCTGACATGATAGCATGACAACATGAAGTAACGGAGTTGGACAGATAGGACGCCTCAGTTTCTCTGGTTGGAGACTTCGACGGTCAAAGACACCACGTGACTGAGCTGTCAACAGTAGCTTACATGCTTCTATTCAACTTCTTCACAAACCTGTTCTACCCGAAACTCCGTCTTCCCCTTGGCACTGATGTCAGCGTTCTATATGTTCTCTCCCAGAACCCGGCAACCAAACGACCACACGGGGATGCAAGTTTACTCGTACACACTAAAACAAACTGAACTATGAAAATCCTTAACTTGCATAAAGTATAAAATGCAAGCCTTCTCGTTTCTCTTTTGGTGTTAAATACATATATCCAAATTTCATTCATCACTAGAGCGAACTGGTCAAATCAAGAGGAATTACTGCTTAAGACTAGATACAGAATTGTAGCAGGTAAATGACCAGCAATATTCAGTCGGTAGTTCTGTTGAGTTCTAATCTGACAAATTTTTGTGGATTTGTCCACAGGGTATAGCCTTGCCAGACCAGAATCCATCATGAAAGTACTAGCCTTCGAGTTTAAGACAAATATAGAGCGACTGTTTCGAAACTATTTATCAGTCATATAATAAACCCGTAAAATTGAAGAGTTCTGGAAGTAACCACGGAGAAAAAACGACTAATTCATATGAATAGATCCAAAAGGGACAACGAACAAAGGAGTGAAAAAGTTTTCAGAACCACTTTGCATAAAAATGCATGGTCATTTTACACATATTTGCCTTATGTGTGTATCAGACAGAGAAAACGATATGAACAGACCGGGAGTAAAGTAAAGTTGGCAACGAATGTTCAGTTCATCTTAAGTCGGTCGTCTTCTGAAGTTTCTAATTATTTCTGCGGTACCATGGAAATCATAGGGAAGATGGGGTGGTTTTGTGACCTGAACAATTAAGTTATGTTTCAGTGTTTTATGGGAAGGATGAACAACCACACATGGTGAATTGAGACACAGTTGTCTGTCTGGTACGGTAAAGAGAGTGGAATTTTATTGCGGCCTGTACATTGTTTTTCTCCGCTGAAAACTCCGAGCGAAAAAGATCGCTGAACATCTAATTATTGCAAATTTACGGAGCACTTGTGTTTGCATCACCTCTTTGTTGATATCACAGAATGGATTTGTTAGAGAATTTATTTGTCTGGCTTTTCGATCACATATTTTGAGAAATGATTCGACTCTGAGATAAATAATTGAACTGTACAGATGTTTAATCATCGTGTAAAAAGATGGCCCCTATTCTAGAGTGCACTGCGTCCGATATTTTCTCACGAATGTACATCCATGGGGCAGAAATAGATCGAGTGGTGGGAGGCAATTGCTTTTTTGAAACCAATCGGTCATTTATTCTTTAACTTCGTGCACTCCCTCACCCTTGCTCGCTCACCCACCGGAGCGATTTCATGGCAAACGTTTTATCGCCAACTGAGGAGACGTATTTAGTGCTGGTGGTACGGCAGTGTTCTGCGTCTAACCGTTCACTTATCTACACGGTAGTCCTACGACATTCAACACAGTATGCCAATAGTTCGTAAACCAATTTGCAGCTAATCTATCACAGAGGGATTGACCGATGCCCACCTTGAGTAGAATCACCGATCACACCCACTATTTGGCTCCAATATTCTGAAAACAAATTGGTCATTTACGGATCCTAGAGATAACGGTTTGCTGCTAGGCAATGCATAAGTATCTTTATATCAACCACAAAATTAACACAAAGAACCTCCACAAACAATGTTGGTGAAGATTACGAGGTACACAAAGATCGCTCATTGATAGGTAAAACCACCGATCAAGCCCGGTCAAAAAACGTCATCGCATTTCTCGAGGCCTGGTACTAATCGAAAAAAGCAATGAACCGGCACACTGAAATGGTTCGAGTTTTCGTGCTGATGCAACCCAAGGAAAAACTGACGGAACAAAAAGAACCACAGAAGATGGATAAAAAAACCGTATCCGTGTTAGTTCAGCAGAAAACCGGGCTGACAGCAATGGGAATAATTACCCGAATCGCAGAGGAAGAAAGCGTACAAAACTGAACAGATANCCAGAAACACGAAACAGGACATCCAGGCTGGTCAGTAAATAAAGTGATCAGTTTTGCAACCTGGCAAGAATGACCTCAGGCAACGCTATATGTAAGAATCAATTTCATTACATTGTCAATTATCTTTCAGTACTAGGCAGATACAAATACTAAATCTGTATAACTCGAAATAAAGATTTAGCTTGTTCCAAAATGCGAATCCTGTCTATTCTGTCAGCCGGATACAAAAAATGTGCTGCAGTAAATTTATGGCTTAAGTATGTACTGATGAGGACTGATTTTCAGTAATGGTCAAAAGGTGGTGGCCCGATGGTAACGTCACCAATTATCACCCTGGAGGACGAGTGTTCGAATCCCAATACCGCCTGACTTTCCCCATTTGTGTGTTGCATGACAGCCCTTTAATTGACCGCTTCCCCCATCCTGAAAATTGCATTATTGCATATTCAATAAAAAGGAAGTAAAAATGAAAAAAACAAGGAAATCACGAATACGTTTCATTCAGTGTCACATGCACTCACGTATCCGAGCACATGCACACGTTCAGATCACCAAGGACAATGAGCGATTAAATTCCACAGAGCTTTTTATTCATCGCTTATTCTCTACTATTTCCTTTCAACCCAGCATGTCACCAGATAGGTTGCCACGGCAAGTGGTGTATGCTAACGGAGGTAGCGGATGAAAGGTTAAGGGCGGTCAAACGAAGACCTGGCATGAGGGTATGAAAACCCTAACTAGGAGAATGGGTCTCATGCATTTGCTCATTATTCTTGCAACATCAGTCTATATGAATTCTCTATTCTCTGCTTGAATTTGCTTTCAACATTCCAATCTTGAATCTGCTCTTTGATCCAAATGGGTGGCCAAAACACAGCAACCAAAACCGGTGCACAAAAGTGAATGGTAAATAGATGTAGAAACTGAAACTGAAAACGTGGAAAAACCAGTTGTAAATCCAGTGCCGCTGCATGCACGTCGGTTGCCCAGACATTTTAGAAAATCTACTCCTGATCAAGCTTTCGGAACAGATAAACATCCGCGATTCCCAACAGATTGTTTTCCGGAGCTCAACCTCCATTCTAAATGCCCTAAACTCCCTACTGCATCATAATTTTGCATTCATCGATAACAAGGAAAAAATTTTCAGGGTATGTTTCCGATATTACAATAATACTTTCACTAAGTCTGACAGGAACTCTTTTTACTCCTCCTCAGGAGCCGATTGATTTCACCAGTCTTTAGTGTACTGCAGTGTGAGCATTTCACAAAAGTGGCTGTACGCTCACCCAGTGACCTTTCCATGTTTACTTTCAATCTAATTTCGATATCTGTCAAACACTTCCTTTTCTGGCAGCATTCCTCGTGCGCGAATTCTTTAACACACCACACTTCGATTAACTGTGTTGTTCGCTGGTGCGTTGAGTATCGGTCCGCTTTTCGGGATCAGCCCTTAGCCTCATGCACCCAATGAGACAAGCGGAACGTGGACGGGACAGCACCTTATTGGCTGGGGGCTGCCCAGTTTGGGCAGGTGGTAGCTGTCCAATGAAGTGCGAAGACTTCTCCCACCGTCGAGAGGAAGCCCCAGGTACCCCGCTCCTACGTCCATCTAGCGGGGGTTTTTTGACCGGTAAACTGCCCCTCACCGTGTTTTTTTACTGGAGTGACCTCTCCAGGAGCGGATGTGGGTAGAAGAAAGAAGCCAGGGGGTGCCCAAGCAGCTGGCTTGTGAGACTGAGCTTCGTCTGGCCTCTACCCGTTGACCTTTCAGGCATGATTGGATCTACGGTTGTGAAAATCCATCCTGTGTAGCTCGCAGGGTCATGGAGGCNGTCAAGGTGCAGTCTCGTCGTCAGTCATTCACCACGTCATACCTTTCCAAATTTTTAATCATTCCCCAAAATATCACGCTTGGAATTAGAGACGCTCTATGTTTATTCGTAACTAATATTCCTTTTTCACGTTTTTGGTGTTGGTTTTAGTGTTGATATTGATGCTATTAAGCTATGTTGCTCCTAGTGTTTAAAGCACTTATTTTCCTTGAATGATATTGACGTCACACGAACAAGCCGCGATAAACAGTCAAGTGAGTTGCCCTGATCCTCGCCCAACCAAAACATCAGCAAACTTCAGACGATAGAGGAGTGGTATATTTAAATCCGGCGAACGAGATTAGTTATGCCGGCTGACCCAAACAGCAATACACCGCCTTTATTACGTATCATCTTAAATATTGGCCATTACCGATTCGAATCTATGCCAAAATTAAAAGCGAGATTGGGTGATTGTTCACGTGACCTTGAATGAGACAGGAAGCCCTTTGACGACACATAGGACACGCATTATAGAACGCCAGTTGGCTTAAAACCTTGCGCTCCATTGTCTCACCATGATTTGGATAAACTATTCACATTCTATACGAGACGTTTCGCAAACGCCCATTAATATAGTGTCTGGCCTTAAATGGTCTGTCACTATCACAAAACCGTTCATGTTACCTCGACCAGATCGATGAGCGACTAGTTCGTACCAACCTCGTTTATTTTTCATAGCCCGGTTTGAAAACTACACTGTGAAACGCTGATCCCAAGAATTATATATATATATATATATCGATATCCGGGATTCACCAGAAGTTTTGCCGCAAGTGAACCCATCCGTTACACGCGATGCTTTATTATTGGAAAGTATTTTGTTTCTGAGTTACATTTACATTTACATTTCTTTTTCAGTATCAGCGGGCAGGACACCTCTGACAGTTATCACACACTTGCCTCCAATCGAAATGGCCCGGGGCTGTACGTAAAGTGAGGTTTTGAGACGAGAGCACGTTAACAACAGGGAGTGTATCGGTATGTCCCCGTGCGAGGATAGTTGGGTACAGACGTACGAGATCAAGTTTACGTAAATATCCTTGCCTTTTGTAATCAATGAAGAGAACATGAGTAAATTCATGGCACGACGATTTTCATTCGATCCAGCAAATAACATATTATTATTATCATTATTATAATAGTGATAATGTTAGCATTAAAACTACTGATTGACCCAAAGCAAACATGTAAGGAGTGACACTCGGTCGATCGAACGGTCTCGTTCGAAGTTGGAACCATGTCATTGCAACAAAAGTTGGTGCAAAGCAGCATCTTTTCACCAAAGCCCAATACCACGTCTGTCTTGTTGAACCTCGTATGGTTCGACACCCCAAGTGCCAACATCTAGGAGTCGGTTCTTACATTAGATCCTCTTGACTACGAGATTTGCCCCTTCTACTTTTCATCACATAATAGTAATAAATACGAAAATAAATGATAGCATACAACTATGGTGACGACAGTGATGATATCAAGAGTTACCAGGCACTAGCTGATACGCAAGAGATTCAAAAAGTTTGACTACCGACCAATAATTATAATGAATCGGTCAATGTGAACAATAATAATATAGTATATGCATTGATCCATACTCACTTGACCGAAAATCATTACATTCATCTTCGTTGTCTATCCTTGGGTGAACGCCATCATTCAATGTATGTTTCTTAAGCAAAAACACATTAGCGAGCTGCCTACTTCAGAATCTTTTTGTTAGAAGCCTGACCTTGATGGACACGTTATGTGCCAGAACACGACCTCGATAAGACCGAACAGTATACACCCAATACCACCTTGTCATATGGACTAGCCTAGACAGGCATGTATTTAGACCTCCCCAATCCACTCATGATAGAACAAACCAGATCGTCCGCATTGGGACTTAATTGTGTGCCTTTGCGTCAGCCATTGCACGGAACAGACCTCCTTTACTACCTCCCCCAATTTCGTCAATCAGATAGACGCTGTGGTAGTTTAAGCATCGCACTGGTTCTTTGTTTATCTCAATGTGAAAGAAGTGACATTCCATCTGTCTGTATATGACCATCCATGTCTCCAACGTGTCCCTTTGCGCGATAGGTAGAACGGGGAAAAAACGAAAACTACAATGCAGTAGACCTTTACCAGCAGAGAGGCAAAGCTGATAACTCACATCTGAGAATTTTCACTTTGAACACTAAGAGAACCAAATTCGGTTTCAGGTAAATTCTTGATCTGGAAACAGTCAAACACTCGTTTGGATAGTGTCTAGGGCAGAGAAACCGTATGGCAAACGTTAAGTCATTCATTATTGCGGAAACTCAAGGGTGTTTGAATCGCCTCAGACAACTTCTGTCAGATAGCTACTATTCTCGGCCCGGTTGGTGTCATAAACGTTTATATGGGACTAGATACGTCTTGTGGTGATTCTTTTGTACAGTTCAGAAATTAGACTAACGTTATCGGTTATTCAGATGTTGTAACTGACATTTCCTAACTGACAGATCATGAACTATATTCTCCGGATTCTGTGGGACAAAAGTTAAAGACTTTGCACGTTGTCTAAAATCGATCTAGGCAAGTTGTAAACAACGACGAATGCTGCCACTATTATAGTTTATATGGGATCGTTTAGGGCGCAGTTGACTGGACAAGTTATGTCTCGCAAACCGATTAGCGGAAATCCAAAAAACGGGAATCAACCAAAATAAACGTAGATAATGGGCCACCCGAAGGCAGCGTAACCGACGGGTTATTGAGAGAATGGTGGCACAAAATCACACCTGAATATAAGAGGACCGAAGAGGGTATGAACTGAAATTGGAACAAAACGAACTTGTTGATCAAAATCACGCCGGACATTTTCGGACGAAATGATTTCACCCCGGGTGAAATCAGTACCAGGTACACTTCTGTGTAACCAAAGGACTGGATAAGGTCAATCAAATAGAGCGCCAAAGTTTCACATTACAGACGAAACGGTCAATAAGATGATGTTAATGAACCAGCAAAACTGCTGCTCATATCACCCACAACCGCATCAAACGAAGTAAGAGATAAACCAAAAGAAAACCTTGAATAATAGCACTTCAACCGACATTGGTACGTTCGGGTTAAAATATCGCAACCAACGAAACCTCAACAGTTGATAATAGGATTGCAACTCAACCGGAAGGTACGGTTAACAATTGCTTAGACAGCAACGTATGCAAAGTCATCTACACAGTGCCCCGGAGCGAGTCGAAGTGTGTTCGGCAACGGCAGAGCCAAAAGCAATCAGAATCCTGAACCTATCACTATGCTAGCAGAAGATCGTTGTCACAGTCCAGTTACCTTGACCTTGACCGAACCTACCGGACGAGCTGAATCATGGCGTTAATCAAGTAGTGATGACGCATCATAGCGTAGCATGTCGATGAGACTCTTTAGCTGTACTCACATGGCAACAGCAACTTTTGTAGGAAGCAAATGCCATAGGAATATAAGGATATTGTCTCAGTGTGTGACTCGAAGCACGGTAATAAACTGATAGGCGTAACGGAAACAGATCACGAACTAGGAACTACGAAAAAACTATTCTAAAATCTCAGCTTTTGCACTATTACTTTAGGGTGAGATCTAAATTATAACACAGTATCACAACCGTACTGTGCTTTCATTTCCGACAGCACAGTCCTGCATGAACTTTGCTCAAAGAAAACAATAAATGCCAGGAAGGTTTAGTTCATAAAGGGGTCCAAAAATATGTTGTCCGAAAACAATATAATGCCGTTACAGCCAAACTATGAGATCATGTGCATGTCTGGTCCATAGGGGGCAATATACTTTGTTAATCC
>UZAN01043564.1:4153-27521 GCA_900618425.1 Echinostoma caproni
GACTGTTGATCATCAGTAAAAAATGAAAGAGAAATTTTCATGCGTTTCATAGAATCCAGGCCGATAATAGAAATGTAGGACTCAGTAACAAGAAAGAAACAACTGAATGTGTGCTGTTCATCGTCAGTAAGGAGTAGTTCGCACGGACACAAAACAGGAAGGTTATGATCAGTTATACCTTTAACCGAAATGTCAGTGGGGCTTAGATACACACGTGGTTTCAAACGCTGAAGATCAGTCTTTGAAATAAACGAATTCACACTACCTGTGTCTATGATGAATGAATGACGAAAACAATGATTGACTGTGAAGCTACGAGTAATGTGTTGAGACTGGTTGGAACTGTTAACGGATAAAGCAAGAGACTGAAAGTCGGCAGACAAGCATGCATCAGGGACTAAGTTCTGTGTCAAACAGTTATGTGTGCTTCGACAAACAGACTAGAGGTGCCCAGACTTACCACACTTGTGGCACTTGGCATTGCAAAACTTACAAGTCAGTCGAGAGTGTCGCCTACCGCATGATTTGCAAGGGTTCCAGTGGCGGATGTTTTTACTTGCAGGTTGTGTGGACGTCGGACTGTGATTAACAGCTTCGTTGACAATTTTGAACTGCCGCCTCCGTTGAGCTTCAAGCGCTGACCCACGATTGTGACTGAACAATACTTTCGGCTCCTCACGTACGGCCGCACGTACATCCTGATATTGTTCACAGACCACCTTTGCGGTNTTGCTGCTATAGCTCAGAACAGTTAATTCCAGCAATGAGTCTATCACGGAGCTGAGTTTGAAGCTGATATTTGAAATTACAGCGCGGAGCCTGGGTCTGCAGCTGAAGAATGAAGTCTTGGACAGCCTGATTAGATCACGAGCAAGGCAATGGAATTTCGCTCGCTCAGCCGCTTCGAAGTTGACTGGCTGCAAATGCTTTAGTAACAGATCCTTCAGTTCTTCGTACTTCCGTTGTATTGGTGACTCTGGGAACGCCAAATTTTTAATCAGTGCATAAGCTTCCTTTCCAACAGCTGATAGAAAATGTGCTGTCTTCTTCTCGGCATCCAGACTCTTGCGGTTGAGACACCAAATCTCAAAACGCTCCAAATAGTCTTCCACATTACGTGAAATCGAATGAATATCAAGAATTTCCAAGTTGCAGGTGTCCATAATGAGATAAAAACCGGCCGCGACGCCAACTGTGGAAGTCTGTACTTGGTATCAGGAATCGAATCGCAATAATCCGCGCAATTAAGCTCCAACCGAACTAGTACGCAGTATGAAATAGAACTCCAGAATATTCGAAGTCGGACCGTATTACGCACCGACATTGTACAAAGCAGTCGATCATGTAAAGAAACAAGAATGTTCAGTTTATACACGATCACCACAGGTATTTGAAGAAATGCATTTTTTAGGTCTAGAATAGAGAAAAATTTGGATGCATGAATTTGATGCAGAATGTCTTCCGGTTCGACGGTGGCACAACTAAACTGTTTCAGGTGTCCGTTCACGGTAACTCGATAATCCCCACATATCCTAGGAGTCTCCCCGTCACGTTTTAATGGAGTAACAATTGGTGTGGCCCAAGCCGGAGAATTTACGCATGTCAGAACTCCCTTGCTTACCATTTCATCTAACGCCTTTTTTACGGGCTCACGAAGTCCAATTGGCATAATCCGACGCTTCATAAACACCGGAGAACGGGTCAGTTCGAGACTCACAGGAGTCATTTTGATACCACCCTTTGCCTTGGGACATTCAAGTACTAAGTAACGAAGGCGAGATTGATGGGAGTCAGACATGAATGAAAATGACAGATGCATACGATTCATACAATTCAAACCAATTATCGAAATGTCGGAATCAATAACCAAAAACGGGCAGTGAAATGTTTGTGATTTATCGTCTTTGAGAAGCGGTTCGCATGATCCTAAGACGGACAAAGAATGACCGGTAATTCCCCTAACTAAAATGTCTGTTGGGGAAAGTGCAACTGGGGGGTTTAACTGACGAAATACCTTGTTGGAAATGAAAGAATCAACACTGCCGGTGTCAATAATGAAGGAATGGCAAATGGAGTCATTAATGATGAAGTCGCGAGTAATGTGACGAGAGGGACGTGAAATGGTACTGGCTAGAGTTAAGGACTGTAAATCACACAATAAATCTTTAAAGGAACGAACAGTCGTACGTTTTGTAAGATACGACTTAGCACTTTTACANTGTAACACTTGGTATTTCGAAATTTACAGGATAGCCGCGAATGTCTTTGACCACAGGAATGGCACTTGTTCCATCTTTGAATCCGTTGGTCATCGTGGGCCGGAGAACTGATGTTGCTTGGTGTTTTCGAACCCTTTTCGAAAAACCGCTTTCGTCGGGATAGGGACTGTTTGGAATTGCTGGCATTGAACAACGAGTTGGATTCATCACAAATAATGGCACGGACGTCTTGGTACTGTTCACAGACTGCCGTAGCCAACTGAAATGCGCAATCGTGCATGAGCAGGAGCCTTTGCTGGGTAATTAATACCGGCAACTAATCGATCACGTAGCTGGGTTTTCAATTGATCTCCGAAGTTGCAACGAGATGCTTGAGTCTGAAGCTGAAGAATAAAGTCACGTACAGGTTGGCTTCCACCACGTGTGAGTAAATGAAATTTGGCTCGTTCAGCGGCCTCGAAATAAGCCGGCTGTAGATGCTTCAGCAGCAAGGTTTCTGGGGATTCGTACGACAACGATATAGGAGAGTCAGGAAATGCCAAATTCTTCAACAGTAAGTATACATCCTTTCCGATGACCGTTAAGAAATAAGCCAATTTGCGTTCTCCATCGAGTCCCTTCCGCGTAATACATCAAATCTCGAATCGTTCAAGATAGTCTTCGACTTCGCGCGCACTGGCATGTATATTCAAGTTCTCCAAATTACAGGACGCCATTGGTTTAAAACGACCGCGACACCAGTTGTTGTGGTTCGTACTCGGACTAGTAATTGGTATACGTATCGGATTCCGCGCAGTGATACTCCAACGCAGAACTAGGACTCGAAACGAAATCAGAATGGAATTGTAATAAGCGAAAATTCGGTATGTACAAGGATATCATGTTCAATAAAACAAAAGAGTTCATAGTTCATGAGCAATCATCACACCAGGATAAATAGTACTGTTTTGAACAAACACTACAAATGGACTATGATTACTCCAATCAATGTTTGCAAGGATGTAGCTGAAGACGAAATACTTTGAACATCAAGCATCAATCCTTGCCGGAAAGTTCTTTACTGGATGGAAGAAAATGAATGAAAATGTTTGAATAAAAAGGAAATTATTGCAATATCAAACTGTATAAAGATGAGTCCACAGAGATTGTGTGAGTGTCCTCTGGGGGGAACACTCAAAGGATGGCCGAGTGTGCTACCCGGGACTGAATTCAATCCCTGTTCGAAGTGAACAAACTTCACCGAAGGTGGTATTGACATAAACCACCTTGAAAAACCTAAAGAAGCTAAAGAAGCAATATCAGGATACCACTGATCCAGGTGGAATACATGGCAGAAAAGCTGAGAAGAGCAGGAATGAATCCCCGTGCAACCAGTGACTGCTACCGTGCAAACAAGACTGCATGTGAAACACAGAGGCCAGAGATAGCGGTAACTCTCGATAATGTTACGGTGCCGGTCGAAGCCACCACATATAAGAATGTCAGAAATCATTCCAGGATTCATTCACAGTCCGAATTGCTCGTGAATTCGTCTGAATGCGTCATACCAGAAAAACGACAGAGAACACTTTCTGAAGTAGCCGTTCATAGCTAAATGTTGGGTTTTAGAATTAAATATGCACAGAGAAGGAGAAAAACGGTCACAGCGTAGGCTCAGACCATCAGGGGCTCAAATAAATCTATTGATTGGAATTCGGTCCAGACAATGAAGGTAACAGGAGCGAACAGTCGAGCGTGGGAAGACTGGCAGTAGTTGATGCTGAAACTATGGATTGGTAGGGAGCCAGTAAAGGATAGCAGCAAAGAAAGTTGGGTGTGGATCCAAGTGTGTTGACCAAAATTGTGAACTGGTGAGAGAGAATAATGCTACCTAAGATACGTCAAAATCTATTTGTGATTGATGATGCAATTGCGAAAGTTCAACTGGAAATAACCACAGTAACGAGCAGTTAGGAATATGGTTTTTACAGACGAATGCACTGGGCTCAATTTAGCTAGCCGTCTTCAATCCAGATTGATGAGGCATAAATTAATGCATCTTATTGATTACCTCTTTTCTTCTCATTCATACTTCTTTCTATTGAATGTATAATAATACAATTTTTAGAATGGGAGACGCGTTCAGGCAGAGGGTTGCTATACGTCACACAGAATGGGGAATGTCAGATGGTGATGATGATGGAATTCCAACACACGTCGTGACCCCCACCACTCGGTCACCACCGCCAAGATCACAGGCCGTACACGAGTAACTCTTACTGGTCCGTAGCGATTTTTCGTCGATAATATCAGAACACTCTACTCACTAAGTCAGCACGTATAAAATAACAAAGAGGATTCACAGACCTCATCACAATCAACCACGTGACACACATCACACATCAGAGCAATCGCCGTGAACAATCAAAGTGTTCCCATATCAATGCATCATTATTTTGTTTAGGAGAGTAACTGCTTGTCATTGGACTCAAGCCAGAACAGGGTTATACGTTGGTGAGGGGAGGGGGGGGAAGGACTGTTTAATCGAGGGAGATATGAGTACCAAAGTTCATGTGTCGTTCACAACTGAGCTAATCTGTGCCAGTCCAACACACAGCAAAGAAAAGCAAACAATCATAGGGTCAATGTATACGTCTAAGCTCAGATTGTGTGCACACTCAATAGTTTGTACATGGGTCGGTTAATTGATTCAACGATTCGACCACCGTCATCATCGCCATCACGGTCTGATTAGCACATGTCTGATCTGTTCCCTGATTGGTGGAAACATGAACCACACTGGCTTAACCATAACGACGATGACAGAATTGTGTGTGTGTACCATGACAGAAAACAACACCTGTCTTGACAACGATCTACTTACTAGCTCAGTGTTTCTCTCGGACAACACAAGTGAAAGCAAGCACACGGCAATCAAGATTCGGTCTTGCCCTCGGCCGAATTATGGTTCCGAACGGATTGTACTTGAATAATTTGATGTTACTCGTGATCTTGGTTTCCCCCGGATTCCAATCGGTAGAAACCAGTTTACGCAGAAGACCGCATGAGGTTCAAATGAAAACCCTGAAATATCCCAGAGTTTTGGAAAGTCAATTTAGAAAATCAATATTGACATGGCCTAAACAATTTCGTGACCTTGAAGAACAACATCAAAAATTTTGGGGAATCAAAACAAGTACTTTTCGCAACATACATGGTCTGTGTGCAACGGTCAATCGTAGCCGGCCAAAAGCCTTGGAATCGAGTCCATTTATCATCGATCGACCGGAGTTCTGCGATGAGCGTCCCCAAGTTCGCTATCTGATTGCAGTTCATTCACACACAAAAAGTCGTCATCGACGTGATCTGATCCGATCTACTTGGGGTTCGCTAAAACGTGTCGGGGGTGAACGTTTGGCCACGGTATTTTTTCTTGGTCGCGCGCAAAATGCGTGGGAACAACAGGAGATCAACCGGGAAAGTGCCCAATATCGGTGAGTCAAATTGTAAAATCGATTAGGACGCCATACTATTACCTCAAGTCATTTAGGTTGATGCTGAGTGCACAATCGAACTGCTCATAAATATATTACATATTGTGGTCCATTGTTTGTCCCATTGTTAGCACAATCAAGCTCTAGCATAAATGACATTAAAGTGTTCATAGAAAGGGGAAAAGATTGTGGTATTTCATTTCTGCAAGCAAGGAAAATTCAATGCATGTAACGTAAAACTTTAGCGGGTTTATAAGCTATTTGGCTCCATCACAAGCACCTGACTGTATTAAATCGGTCTCTTCCTTCGAGGTTGCGTATCCCGTTAGTGGGAATCTCATGTATAGTAAAGCTTTTTCGGGATAGTTAATGGCTAATGTGACTTGTCGAAGTGTAACGTCGAATTAGAGGATATTTTGAGTTGAGCTTTAAATATCTGGTACTTTGAATTTATTGCTCGCATTTGATTAATATTAAGATGAACTTTGTTCTGAGATGTCTTATTTTATCCGTTATAAAGTATAATCAATGTATCTGTTTGTTAGACCTGTGTACAGATTCTGTATAGCACATATTAAGCCGGTCCTAGATTAGTCAGCGCAACACATCCGTTGGAATCAAGTTCAACAGATCAAAAACACAAGTTGGACGGGAATAAAGTGAACCCGAGACGGCAACGACACAAGCGTAGGCGCAAACAATCAGTGGAACGCTTTCAATAAAAAAATAAAACAAAGTGAAGGTGAAATCAATAGAGACGTGTATTAGGGGGGTAGGGGGAGAGGGGGAGAGAATCAATCGATCTACATGTTGGTAGGACTCGTATATCGCTAATCTCAATGTTACAAAGGACTGATTCGCGAGACCTATGCGAATTACCGTTTATTACGCACTCGATACAGATTGTTACATGAGATCTGTCGCCGAGGTAGGGGGTGAGACACGCTTGAAATTTTCTTTGCTTTGAGGGGAACGAGATTCTTTGAAACTTAATTGTGAGAAGGCCGAATCGGTATCCTGTCATCTCGTACACTGGATTATAGTAGCACAGTATTTTATCTGACAGTCTGCTTGCATTTTACCCGCTTGTACTTCCTATGCATTGTGGGGAATCGTAGGGACTCGGACAGCCGATGTATTATGAGACTGGTTCATGCGAATTTCGGTGAATTGTTAGATCAAAACAATACGAAAATTACTGGGACCATATCCACCGGAGGAAGTTTTCAATTGTGACATAAAATTTACTGCTTTGGTTCATTAATCGAATAGTTTTTCATTTGTGTCGTATGGTGGACAGCGATCTCAAAAAAAGGAAATAGGTGTACTTTGTAGCGTATCACAGTGTATAGAAAATGTTCCTTTGATATCGATTCAATATACTATTCATTGATGTAATAGGTTTCAGTGAAATTGATGAATATGCAGTTTGGGTTTGTGATTGAAACTGATGCTACGGATTTGTTTCGAAACTGCTGCTTCGAAATTTCAGCGTACAGTATAGCATTTCCTAGAGAACAGTGTCCTAACAGGAACCAGAGTGACTCCCAGAAAGACCATTGAAATCTATTTTATCATTTTTGTTCGAGATGTATTATGATGTATGTATGATCAATCAAATGATTAAACCAAACACGATGTTGCAAATAGATTGAGCTATTTTCCCCAGCTCTTTTTACCGTCAACCTTATGGTTCAGGGCTGAGGGCTTCGACTTCCAACCAGACAAGTGGCGTTTCGACATTGAGCATAGTTGATGAGTTTCGAGAATACCAAAGTAGCTCTGCAGCGCCATTGGTTTAGTCTCATTGGAAATTTCTATCGGAAAGGTAGAAAGAAGAAAAGGAAAAGATAAAATCCCACTTGATTTCGGTTCAGCATCATCAGTAGAAGTTAAATGATTAGTATGTAATAACCACACACGTTTATACCATCCATGGCTACCGAGAGCAGTATCCGAAGATTACCAATAGCCAAAGATCTACATGTTTATTTTTTTGAGGCCCTCTGGTAGCCTCCTGTTAAAACGAGATTGTACAGGCGAAACTGCCAATAAAGTTAAATGCGATGGAAATGTATGTGATGACCAATAAAGAGCACTGGACAGTTGTTTCGTGCCGTGGGGGGATCGCCATCAGTGCGTACTTTTTGTGTCCCTGTCCGGACTCGAATCGCGAACATTCCGGTTGAGACTTCAAAACCCTACCCTAGAGTTACACGGCCGACCTCATCACCTTGTGTGAATAGCTCAATCAATTTTTAAAGTATAAAGCTTGGATTACCCCCCCTCGATTGTTCAGAGTCACCAGGCACCCTTGATGGTCTTAGGTATGGGTTTCACTCCTTAGGAGATAATTAATTACCCCCTATTTAAAAGTGATGAAAACATCTGGTGGGTAAACTTTTTGAATTATATATATACATATATACATATATATACTGAACAGCTTTCATTTCAGAATGCATCCTGGCATACAAAACTTTCATGTACTGACGACAGTACCCGGGTTCTTTGCTTTCATTCTCCTCATAAGTGCTGATTGGAGGAGGATCCGGTGACGTGAACTTCAAGCGTGATTTTATATGTGCATAGGATTTTGTTTAATCTGAAGCAAAACTTATCCAACAAAATGAAGCAGAATTAAAATAAGCTGCATTTCACAACAACAGCATTCAATCGCGGTTTTACCAAGAAAAAATACTTTTGCTTTTCTTACACACACACACACACACAAGTACACATCAGCAAACCTTACATGTGGATTCAATTTTAAGTCGTTTTGATAACGATTATTGCACCGAAATAAGAATGTAGAACCGTGAAATAGCAACGGTGAAACAAATGGATGGGGTTACCGTGCCCGGTTTATGTGCGTGGTTGTATCTGTCTGAAGTTCGCTATGAAAGAACACAGTTGGGGTCCCATCATTCGGTTCCACATCTTTTATGAATAGTGCAGTGCAAAGCCAATCCCGATGTGACACACCAGTGAATGCATCAATAATTCATAATCTGAATTACACTCCTTACTGTGAAGGTCACGTTACCATTTCGGTTAAAAGCGTCATAAAATACCACTTGGGCAGTTTAGTCAAATATAAAACAAAACAGTGAGCAGAGAAACCAGCACATAGAATGTTTGCCGTATTTTAAATTCCGCGAACGAGAGGGGGTGGGTGGATGGATTATCGTGCTTAGCAAAATTTTATTCCGTCACCCCCTTTTTGTTGTTCGTGCCGGAATATGTCCATATGTATAATGTACGTTCTTTATGCTGTTTTAGGCATTCATGGTATTTTGTGCCTATTTCTTCTATTGGTCGATGAGTTCCACTGTATTGATCTTTACTCCGATTCAGATCATGGAAAACAAATTGTTCGACGTTCCACACCACATCAGCTACAAAGGCGGTAAAAGGTCCAGGTGATGAATTGAAATAAAAGAAGATAAGGTATACATCTTTAAACTGAACAGAGAATCAAAATGTGCAGCTGAAAAGGGGAAGCTAGCGTCTGTTGGCAGCTTGGATCAAAGATCGTTGGGGTTTGTAGGTGAAACACAAAGTATACAAACCCTTCTGCGTTCTGAATAGCTATTATTACTTAATTCTAAGATGACCCTGTAGACCAAGGTGATTTAACCAGCTGCTAAACGAAGGAGAGAGCAACAAAATTCCGATTGAGAAGGCTATTTCACCCTTGATTCTCGGTCAACTATTGAAGTCTCAACTCTTAGACTAACTCCCTAAATAAAAAAGGTTGACTTGTTGAGTGCATACATTTTTAGTGTACTTCAATCAAGTGAATGTGAGTTACAAGGATTAGCATAGGTCAGATGTGTTTGGAGAAGGTCACGGGGACATTTAATAAGTTCAGATGAATAAGTAACCTTAATATGCGTGAATTCGTGCACTTTATTGTTGCAGAAAGTCACAATGCAGGTAAGTTAGTCAAGTAACTATCCACCTATTTCCGGCTGATAAGGATATAATTATTCAATTTTGATCACCTACTGATGCCTCAATCAAGCCTCCAAATGATCCAACCTATCAAACTGTAACGTTCCATATTCCTAAGATACAAGGTTTTTCAGCAACAAGTTGTCCGCATTTCAGCAAAAAAAAAACGTTTTTTGTTTTACTGAAGCACTTCCCATCGATTAAAACGACACGTTGAATCGATAATTCGGTAATCGTTCCGGTTAACCTAAACAACTGTTTCAGTGATTGGTTGGTTCTTATTTTATTTATTTATTTCAAAAGCCTCTGAAGTGCATTGGATGAGAACTCGCATGTTAATCGTCAACCTCGCATATAGTAATCTTTTACTGAACTTCGAGGCGATGAGAGACCGAAAAACGACCATTGCTGACTTCCCATTGATCGCCAGAACCTTATCGGACCCCTTCTATCTCTCCCTCAACATCCCTAGGGGCTCCGAGCTTATCTCTTACTCTACCATCTTTTAAACACCTTTTACCCTATTACTCCAACTCCTTAGTCCCAGTGGTCTGGCCTTTCCATGAGTCTGCAAGTTGCAATATCATACCTGATAAAACCTCTGGGACTTGAGCACAACAAAGGGGGTCCCTCCTGGTGGTTTCATACTATTCGTTTAATTTGAGAAGAGTTTTTCTCTTGCTGTTTTCGTAAAACCAGGAGATCCACGAATCCCATCACTGCAAGAAGCTGGACATATTGGCACGCCACCGCTACGTTCTGTGAACCGACCTGACCTGACCTGACTGTACCTAACGGCAAGTGAACTCAACTGCATGTTTTCCATGTCAACTCCAACTGAAGTATCGGAATCACTTTTGTATGTCAACTCTAATCAGGGGCGGGCACAACTGATGTGCCTCAAAACATCAAAGGTTTCCGGTTCCGACCCACTATGTCCAGTCATCCTCAGGGAATGTGCGTATTATCGGGCTCATCCACTTGCAGGTATTTTTAGCCGTTGCTTCGAGGACTGTTGGGGACCCGTGCGCATCACATTAGTCCCCCAAAAAACGAAGCCGGGAAATTTCGACCAATCACCTGCACTTTTGTTTTACTGAAAATGTTTGAAAAGCTTACACTTATTGACATTATTCCAAACACTGAGCAATTATATCACAGTCATTTTGCCTATCGCGACCATCGTTCTACCTTAGAGGTCCATGCGCATTTGGTAAACTCAGTTTAGCAACCCCTGGACATACATGGGACAGCATTTCGTGTGTGTTTCCTCGGCTACAGTAATACTTTTAATTGTGTCGACAGGGGCGGTCTTTTGTCTCTACTCCAGGATTCTGGATTGTCCAATAGTGACCTATCTCTACTTCAAGATTACTTTACTGGTAGAACAAACTTCACGAGGTTTCTTGGGAACACTTCTGACTCGCTACCGGTTAATTCAGGGGTGCCTTAGTGAGTAATACTGTCCCTTGTTGTTTTCTCTTTCTATATTCAAGACCTATCCACTGACCCAGATGATATTCTTATCAAGTATGCTGTTACCATGGGTTCCAAATTCCAAGGTGATCTCCGTTTCTCACAGCTTCAAACCACTTTGTCTGCTTTAAGATCATGGTCTTTGTACTCAAAATTATCTATCAATCCCTGTAAATTTAGGGGTGTCACCTCAATAGCCAAAGGAGAACGGCTACTTTCTTTTTACAGAAATTGCTCCGTACTCTATGTTCACAATCAATTTGTTACTCCAGTAAGTTCTTTGTAATACCTCGGTGTTACTATCTGTCAATATCTCCTGGATTTCACTTTTAAAATAATTCGACGATTGTGTTTCTTTATTTCCTGTGTGCAATTAATAAAAGTTCTACTGTATTTAGTCACCTGAATTATATATTCCTGTACTGTCACTCATCTTCTTTACTACTTCCTAGTTTTATATGCGGGGCTTAGAGTTGAAGACCACACAATTCTACTCCAGTCTGTTAAAATTATTTCGTGCACAAGCGGTATTCCCTATTTGCACTTGCTTAACTTTATCGCCGACAAACATTTTACCTTTTGCTAGAACTTCTGCAACAATATTCTGACAGACTTCAATCACACATTATAAACAGAACTAAAATAATGTGTGTCCACCTACGTAGCTAGGTGTCGTCATAAACTTGTATACACCCGTACCACTACTTACTGCTTGTCTTTATCCCATACGTTTTTAGATTTCTAGCACAAAAATCATCCGTTAGAAAAAGATTTTTGAAATTGACGGAAATGATAATATCCATTTTCACATATTTACGCCAAGCTCCTCTGTTTTGTATGCGATGATGAATGTCCCTGGTGTACAAATAGCTCAAAATCCATTTATTAGGATGAATGAATTGATTCATGGCTTGACTTGATAAAGCTGGTCATTAGTTTCCCCCCGTCGCCTACCTTCGAGATAACTGGTGCTTAACTTGCATAAAACTCTCATACCGGCTTAGAGAAGACTCCAGAGGAATAATTATATGCCTGATCGATTTAAACTGACCATCAGTCAGAATCTATCTTCACACAGTTCTCTGTTTGTCCAGTCAGCCGTACAATCCGGAAGCACCGGATTTGAGTTTCGTTCTCATAAGAGCTCATCATTAGTGCATCTTCACCGTTCCGAACTTAAAACCGCTTGCCCTGAAGATGAGTGCTTTACCAATGTGCCAATCAAGTCACACCGGAGTTGACCTCAAATGCCAACTTAGATAGTGTTTTCTGGGATGGTCAGCCATTTCTGTCCACCCGAAAGGAGACAGTGTACCGTTTGTTGAAAGCCAGGACTACAATGTGCTCCAATTGAACCTGCTAGACCACATTTTCAATCCCCTTTCCACTCACAGTCAGGTGTGCTGTCATCTCTGATTCAAAACCAGCTTTTTAGTTGTACATTCTACTGTGGGCATAAAATCCAAACGACTCTGATGAACATTTTTCGTGAATTTGTGTAACGCGTGTATCAGTCGTCGTTGGAAATTTTTTCTGTTCAGCTACTTTTTATATTTGTCATCAGATTGTGATACTGACTTCTATGTATCTTATTGGCATGTGTTGTTTTCAGCCTGCAGACGAATTGCGGTTGGCGAGAAATTTAGAGTACACTTATAGGTGAACATGAACTTTTATTATCGATCCATCCGAAGACATCATCATCATTGCATGAACCGTTTGGTTGGTTGGTGCAAATTGGACGTGAGATTCCGCTTTTTACGGGTACTATATCACAAGTCCAGTTCTGCGGTTCGAATTCGTTTGTTTGATTATACCGCTCTCGAAATGCTGAAATGTTGCGCTTTCTTTACAACATTAAGAACACGGCCGTTGTCAATCGAGATACAACCAACTAAGCGTGCGTAGCTGTACACAGCAACCGCGGTATTACCGAATTCCACTGACTCCGCTGAGTAATTCAAGTACCACCCTTCGGTGAAACCATTTTCTGACCCACAGTGTGCGCACATACTGATCCAAGCACATAATTTAATCACTCACTGTCTAACAGCTGTCGCTAGTTCAGAATCAAGCGGTTTATGGTCCAGTGGTAACGTTCACTCCGACCAAGGATTTCATTGGTGGTGTTTGGGGGCAGCATCCGGACAAAGTACACTCAGGCGGGATGACAGCTCTTCGTGGGAACCCCGGGGGGGGGGGGGGGGGTGCAGGAGAGGAGCGCACTGCACTTGTTAGCAACTCAAACAATTTATCTGTTCACTTCTACCCGTCAGAATAAACAAATGTACGAAAAACTGTTAATCTTCACCTAGTGGCTGTCATCTGTCAAATCATAACTAACATGTGTAACAGCGCGTTATTCCAAGATGTTTTCTTTTTCATCAGTTCCCATGTGTAACACGGAAAAAACAGAATATGGAAAAACATTAAACGTGAAGTTTTCAGTCCGCACATAAAATACCATTGTTTAGGAGGTGCAACAATAAAAGGTATGGAATGTATATTCCATTTTCTTTTCCCTGCTAGTTTAAAAAACTGGAAGAAAACTTATTTTGGTTGAAATCAACCTAATAAGAGAAAATTCAAAATGACCTATCATTTTCAGATTTGATCTAAACAAAGTTCATCAAACGCATCGTGTTAGTAAAGTTGCTGGGAGCTGCTTTTGGATAATTAATTTCCTGTATTCATGATTTTGGACTTTTAAATTGTATTCTTGCTAAATTTATCTTTTACTAATGCCAACCTTGTGCCATTGAGTTAGTATGTGCCTAGGAGTTTGTACAATTCGATTCGACTTCTAAAGTTTGGATACAAATGCTAACAATTGATTTGCATTACACTATTCTTGTTAAACGTGCAAGCCAAAATCAAATTTCGTCCTATACGGACAAAATCATTCAGAACTAGGTTTATCCAGGTCATATAAGTCTCGTGACCAAATGTGCCAAGCGTCAAAGTCGCTAGGCATGCTACTCAATTTTATGAAATAAGTAACTCATCACATCATAACAGTCGTGTTCCCTAGTACCATTAAATCATGAAAGCTAAGATATTCATCGGTTGAGTGATTCGAATAAAAATAGTAAATCCGTCGTTTACCACAGATATCGTAGTCAAAACGAGAAGCATAGTCAGTGCCAGAAGGCCAGGTCGCAGTTTTGAAGAAATTCGAACTTGGAGTACGAGAGACAAGAACCATTTGGGTCAAGAGCCGATTATGCCAATGTGGTTAATTTATTGATTTTTAAAATGTACTCAACAGCTAAAACAGCTTGATCAAAAAGTAAACTGGTATAAATTCTAACACTGCGTTCGCTTCAAATTGATTGATTAAACAATTTCCAAGGACACAGTAGTAGATTTATTACATGAGAGTAACGGGGGTTTGATTCGATTTCAAAGAGCGAATTCGTCGAGTATAGAGCAAATGAAGCGTGAAGTGAAAAGCCAGGAAATACTGGACAGCTGTTTCGACTTGATTGGGTCTCATCAGCAGAGCGAATCACGTGACTCAATTGGGGTTCGAACCTGAGTATTCAGGTTGTGAAAGTTTCCAACCGAGTCATAGCCCCGGGGGCTGGTGCAGAGATGAGAGAGGCGTGATACTCATAAAAAGCTCGCTAAGATGGGTTTTGTTATATCGTGACGACACGATATCAAACGAGATCAGCTTTTGCATCATACGTTAGTAAGAAATGGTTATCCGGAGGAGTTTGTTGACAAACACAGTAGATTGAGGACTGAAAAGCTCGTTGTTGCGTCAGCGTCTAGATTGAAGATCGCGAGTTGTCTTCCAATCAAAGGTGACGATGGAACTAATCTAATCCACCAACTGTTACGATCGGTTGTCAACAGGACTTATTACGCAGCCAAACTCAGAATTGTGCACGGGACAAGGAGNGTATACGCGTTCCCGCAGCTAAAGAATTTCCAACTCTGTACGTTAACTCAATCGTAATCTATCAATTCCAATGTGCGTGCGGAGACATTTACATAGGCAGAAGAGAAAGGCAATTACGTAATCGGTTCTTAGAACACATTCCGAACTGGTTCCAACGCAAGGTTGCCATGGCAAAGTCCACACAGCTGGTACCTCGTATGGTCCGTGCTTACAAACCACCAAGCCCATCGATTGTCTAGCACTCATTGATGACGCAACCCCTCGTGGATCGCCAGAAGGAATTTGGAGTGATTTTTATTAATGATAACAGCAGAATGCTCAGGATAGCCGAGGCGATTGCAGTCAACCTATGGAAACCAATTCTGTGTCAATAAAAAGACTTGTCCATCCCCTTGACTTTGTCTTGGTGACGCTTCCCCTCTCTTTTACAAGTGTTTATTTTGTAATTCATTTCCAAACCTTATATAAACATTGTATTTGTTTCCCGTAGACATCAGTTGAAAAGCAGCGAAATCGTTCAGGACATAAGATCGTGCAATGTTACTATACTGGCTTCTCTTTTAAAATTAAGAATCAAAAACGGTTTGGTCGGCTACCGGGTGGCTTAGTGGGTAGCACGCTTGCGTTCTGCTTGTGAGGTCCCAGGTCCGATCCCCAGTTGGATCGATCCATTTGCACTGCTGATGAGACCCAACCAAGTCGGAACAGCTGTCCAGTGCTTCTAAGCTTTTCAGTTCACGCTTCATTTGCTCTATACTCGACGAATTCGCTCTTTGAAATCCTCCTCCGTTAATCTAATGTAACAGATGGTCCCTGGTTAGGAAAGTTTCCAACAGAGTCATAACTCCGGAGGCTAGTGCTAGATGAGAGAGAGATGCAATGCTCGCAAAGATGGGTTGTGCTATATCGTGCGTGCACGTGTGTGTAATTGTATGTGTGCTTGTGTGTGGATGTCGGGACGTGTGGCTGAGAAATGTGATCGGCTATCGATCTGTCATAAAGAATTTGTGGGTCATCATAGGCGAAATAAGGTGACTGAGAAAGGGCGAACCAGGATATAAAGGCAAACCGGTGTGACAAGTCCAACACACTATAGTAGTGAGCAATGTTTCTCAGATGACATTGTTTGGCTGCTTTGGTGAGTTGACAGGGTATCTGGATAGAAAATATACTCGAGTATTTACGCAATGGAATTCTTATCTCAGCAAAAGTGATAAATGGCATGTATAGTTCCGGGTGTAAGATAACACCTAATGTGTCCTTCAACCAATTTGTGTTTTTTGTTGCTGTTGTGTCAACGTGTAATTTCGAGTTCCGTCATATATTTCGTCAAGTTCGTGAAGGAAACTAATAGCAAGTTGTCACGATCGAACTCAGTCCTTCGCAGTTAGATTATGGGAACTCAACGTTTTGCCTTACCCGAACAGTGTTTGTGGTTTGACTATAGTTTGTGAAACAAGTTTGTGGCAAAGTATGATTTAAGACAGGTCGGCTCTGAAGGAGTCGCGTTGACGGTTCAAATGAAAGATGAAACGCTCAAATCGACACCATTCGTGGTTTGACTGGGTATATGGCGTAGTAAAAATTGTGCGAGGGGAATGGACCGAAACACCGGACTGAGGTTTGAAGTACTTCAATCGGAAAATGAAAAGCACAGTGACCCTGGGTAAGAGCTTTTAGTGAATACACTTAACACGGAAGCTTTTATTTGGCTTCTTCTGACGTCTGAAAACCAACGCATGATGGTGGAGACACAGAAGTAATCGGTGAGCTAGAAGAACAGCCATCTTTAGAGGATAATTTGAACCGAAACTGCACTCTTTGTTTTAGTTGCTATTTAAAAAGTCATGAGTTTTCCTACCACTCATAAGACATTTTTACTCAAAAAGGCTGCGAAAGTTCCAAGCGTCATCATCTGATTCACTCACGGGCATTAGTTTCAGTTTTGACAACTACTAACCGTGTGCCTTCGTACGGTGGTCTTGTTTGCTATCTTTTGGCTACCCATTTGGAGGAAGGTCTACATGGATGATTGGAATTTTGAAAGCAGTGTCAAAGTGAAAATAGAGAATGTGAGTAATCCAAGGTTACAAAGAGATGAACAAAAATGCATAATCGCCACTGGTTATGAAACTCAGCCATAGCACTCAGTGTACCTAACCATCGCTTACATTGATCCCGAGATCCCCATTCAGGGAACCGAACACATGCATGGATTTTCACGCCAACAAGTTNTACTTTGACCACTCTTGACATTTACGCCCATAACGTATTTGGGTAAACATCAAACACTGTGGCAATTTATTCGGTTTCCTGCGCAGCACGCCGCAATCAGCGTAATCTATGGCATTTGGTTCGCTGTCCCAATGAGCGACCATGCTTACCTAATACTCTGAGCCAAATCTCAGCATTACTCCTCGGGGTTCCTCACCACAGTTGTGCATTGCAGCATAGACCGTGATGTTCGAACCCCGACAGATTATGGTTACCTTGTTTACGTAATGGTCAAGTCTCTGCGCCGCATGGCAGAAGTGTTCGAACTGCTGCGGCTTAGGCTCGATTCTTTACAGATAGTCGGATACCACGACGATACCAAATATGTCTCAAGTTGGCAAATGCAAATCAAGCCTTCTGCATGCATACCGAGTATTCTTTTGTTACACGTACGTCGGGTGAGATACAGCTATTAACACAGCAGGACTTGTACTCTACCTGTATCAATTCTCCAGTTACAGTGAGGTTGGGTGCTGGGCTAATCCAGTTATGTAGCAATAATTTACACCTGTAAACGTGTGAAATGCAAATGACTGCACTGGAACACAATAAGTCTAGAAGAGCTTTCAACTTACCTAGATCGTCAGTTAGCAACACATTATCTTCGGTTTACTCCTGAACCTACAGTTTACCAACTGGGGGCAAATCGATGCCGTCAACCTCGCGCGTGTATATGGCTGGCTCAAGAATCAAATGTACGAGAAGTTCAAATAGAAACGGAGAGAAACGGCAACCCTGATGAACTCCACTGTACGTCGTGAACTCGGGCGAAAAGGTATCGAAAGCTCGGACTTGGCTTCGGCTATTATTGTTATAATTGCAGATGGCGGTGCTGGTCGAGGATATTAGTTCGTGTATTGTCAATAACGGTCAGGATATGGTTACTTTGTTATTCATATAACAAAATATCTCATTTGGAATAAATTTGCAGAACTCCCGCAAACACAAAGGAGGTATAACGTAACGGTCCACTATCAGATGCACATTCTTGTATTCACTATACTGAACAACAACAGTTTGCTCCAACAGGTCTTGTTCATTTTTGGTCGTTGAAGGAAACCGCTGATCGCATCTTGTTGCGTGATACTCACAAGTGAGTAGTATCTCACAACATTAGTAACAACCGATCGTGATAGTGAAATAAATTTTTCGGACACCGCCCTTGGGGAGAGGCTACACCAGAGTTTAGGCTTGTCGACTGGGTCGAAGGAAAGAAAGAAATGATTGTGTTCTGGAATTCGGTCAGGAGTAAAATTGTGGTTGATTCAAACTCGACTAAGTCTAAAACCCGCCTGGTTCTCACGCTTGCACCGTTCACACGCGGCAGGCATTCGACGGGATTTAAGATGTATGATTAACTGTTTCCTCTGTGGTTCTCACAAAGTGATCTGTCAGTTTTCTCGTAAATGGATAAAATGACCGACTCTCACCCTTTCAGTTGGAAACCGTTCCCTCTCACATACTAAACTCATGAACCGAGGCTAAACGTTCATCCCTTAAGACCGGTGATTGCAATGCCGATGATAATGCGTTACAGATTTTAGGAGTGATAAAGTGTTGAGGAGAAAAACCTTGTGACAAGTTTGCGAGCACTCACACTGATTGTTAGGAAGGGTCGAAAATTTCCTTTGGACTGTGTTAGATCCTAAGTGTGGCAATGAAAAATTAAAAAGAATAATACAAATCACATGAACAAGATCAAATCACTAGAAGAGACTATCATCGTCGTGAATTCAAGGACAGTTCTTGTTCCGGACGTTGATTGACCGACCACGAAGTGTCGCTGCTGGTTGGTCAAGGTGACATTTCATATAGGTTTGCTACACATGGAATCCGAGTGCAAACGATAGCATTTTTATAGCCATGATCATGCAAACTGTGATTACCGAGCATCAGTGGGAATCTAAAGTCAGCGTTCCTGTCATTCACTTTGGTTGAAACAATGATTTCCTCGAATTCAAATTCACTTTGGTGTCGCTCGATTCCAGTTGGAGAATTTTTACCCATTGCATATGTCACAACGCCCATGTTGTCCATTTGGTGCACTTTACGTTCCCATTTTCTGCACAGATTTACTACTACTGTCAGATTGGACACGATAACAGACTGAACTCTAACAGAACGTGCTACTAAATCTTCATTTCTATTGAATTGAACAGCTGATATTTGTCCTTATCTTTCAATTCTCATGCTGATTCCGTGAAAAGCGGAAAAGTCACGTTCGTTTATTGAGATATCAAAAGTACAGTAGTGGTTGTACCTTTGACGAGACATTTCATACGGAATCCAGATGGTGGCCAGTTGTTTTGATAGCTATTCATCAAAGGAATTCAGGGTTTCCTTTTACACACTCAAGGTGAAATTGAAACAATCAATAGAAACGTTTTGAACAGGAAGTTATTTGTCATTTCTCAACCGCGTGCAGTGAATAAATGGGACATGCCACACAATTGACTTGACAATGTCCACACGGTTGCACCACGCAATCTACCGCCGTTAACTAAGTCGAATAAATTTGAATAAGCTGCCCATATTGTCCAATTTAATAAAGAATCGCTGAAGAGCTTTAGGAGTTGGAACATTTTGTCCTTATCGCATAAATACGGGCTCCACGGTTGTCAGCTAGCAAAACAATATGCGTTGTTCACCCGTCTTCATTCACGCAGTCTTTAGCAGTCTGTGAAGTCAATTTCACAAACGGGTCCGTTGTATGCTTTTAAATGGACCAAAATATCAGGATGTGACATTTATTTACTTGTTGTTTTCTGTTTCTTCCTCGTACAGCAGCACCCAAGGGGGGGGGGTTGTTTTACTGAAAAGCAGACAAATCTACTCGCAAAAGTCTGTTAATGACTGTCCGAAAAATAGAACAAAATTTGCATTGCAACACAATGTTTACTTGCCTATTCCACACCAAATATGAGGTAACTCTGGTGTACTTCAGACAAGAGACCACAATCAGACCGACTGGAATCGAGGCTCTAACCCACAAACATAATTACTGGAATGTTACTGATTTCCTGCTAAGGATCTGCGAATTCTCATTGGACGAACAGAATCCCAAATTGACTTGATCTGGAAACGTTTCATTCGATAACGAACATCAAACAAGTTCTGTTTGGCTGAAAAAGAAAGATATGGGAATATTTCCTTCCTGAATAATATCCAATATCCAGTGGGTTTCCACTGAGACCCAATGAAAGTGGGCAATAGGGTTCAAGATATTTCAACTAGAATCCGATTAAGAAGTGAAAACTAGCGATAACGTCCTCATGATGACACTAGATGGGACACAAAGGTTTCAGCTGTCCACGTTGCTCCATCATGGACCACATTCTTAGGAAACAATTAAATAACGTTTTTATTGTTGATTAATATTTGACAAGATGAATATTATCCGCATTGAACGAAGAAGTCACAATTTGCGCAAGTATGGCATAAAAACCTGCCTGAACTGCAAAAAATTGTCTACTAGCCCAGTTGCCTCTGGTGGTCTGAAAGTTGCGATTGTTTTCCCGTTTTCTTTTTAATGTATATCAAACAATTTCCCATTCATTCTACACTCCATTGCTGTAAATATGCGAATAATATTGTTTTACGATGCGAAGGACCCACCCCTGAAAAGGCTCAAGAAATTCCAATCCATCTAAACAATGTTGTCAACTGGTCCCTGTCCCGACTCCTCTGATTGAATGCCTCAAAATGCCAGGATTTTGTGTTTTTCCTGTTGGCCGACGAGCCATATTCAGCCTCCAGAAATGAGCTTCCAACCCTTTCTATCAATCATGAACCCATACCGACATCAAAAATGGTAAAAATACTTTGACGTCACACTACCACACAATTTATCGTGGTCACTGCACGTTTGGAACACATTCTGTATTGTTAGAAAGCTTTCATATTTCTCACTCAGATTAAGAATACATTCTGCTCCCCCGCAAGTTGATTTTTACGTTTGTGAATGCATGCGTTCTCCCTCACTGGTTGTACTGCTCTCCACTGATTTAGCTCCGTTTGTTGAGAAAAGACTTTTATTCACTAACGTGATGTGCAAAATCATATACCTAAATGCAGTGGCATTGCTAGAGATAAACTTGCAGACTCTATCATGGAAGGACACTCAGAAGCATTTGATAATTTTATTGCCAAAATACTCTCAAACACTCATTACCCACTGTACCGCGAACTTTCAAATGCTAGATCATCCACGCGCTCAAGGTTAAAATTTTTATTTGCACGTACCTCTTCACATCGTAATTCTGTTTTTTCATACCCCGCACGTTTACTTGTTGATAAGTGGAAAGTTCTATTTCGCCTGTTCACCGAGCTAGGCAGTTTGTTTGCAAACGTTTCATCACCAACCAAATAGAATTCAGTTCACCCGAACGACGAGAACCGATTTTCAATACTTTGTCATAAGGGGAAAGTTTTCACGGAATTACGTAAATGGATAAAGATAATATCTGTGAATGACCTATCTATGTATGGTTTTGTAAATTTGTATCCACAAAGCTGATATAAAATGCTGAAAATTCGTCCATCCGGGTGCATGAGGCTGCCGATGACTTGCTTTGGAAATACTAAGGTGTTCTGGGTGGACGTCGACTATCTGCATACAATTGTATGATTAAAAAACCCCGCTCTCCAAATGACCGTACTGCGAATCGGTAGCATTATTATCTTGATAAAAGTGAATGTTTTATATCAAACTATTTCAAATATCTTTGTTGTGCTTTCACTTTAGGTTCCGTGTGAGTCATGTTCACAAGATTGTTTGATACTCCTCATCAGTTCGAAATCACTTGTTAAAAAGTACACTACATCGGCAGCGTCAACAATTAGTTCTCATTCGGTACCCTGACGCTCAGTATGACATTTTGGTACACGACAAAAATGATAGTCAACGGGTAAATCCCATTGCAAAATGACAATTCATGAAGAAGATGAGGTAGATATTAATCTAAAAACACCATTTGTGGATTCTGTGCATCGAAGCATAAAGATTGTAAGTGGCATGGAATAGTGGAGTAGGAAAATATTTTCCGAAATGCTGTGGTTCATTGAGGAAAGGGATTCGAACGCCAATTTTTGACAGAGTTGTTCCGATTACTTGGGAAATGTGGGAACAAGATCTAAGTGAAACATAATCAGACAGAGATTCACCGTTTAAACAGGGGATAAATTTGAATAACGGGCCATAACGAATAGAAGATAGGCCATTTAGAAGCATCCGTTTGTGTGGTGGCGTTCCATTGTGGCAATTGGTTTTTGTTTACAAAGGCTTCTAGTGACCTTATATTCTGGAATTGATGAAATGAATGCGTGCCATATCGTTTTCCAACAGTGGAGCTGTCTACCATCAATAACACCTGGAACATTTGCAGGCCATTCAGAGAATAACTGTCACATTGCCGGTAAGTTGTACCGATGAGTTTATACTGTCTTTAACTGGGAATTAGTATGGTCTTCCGAGATTTTAAATTATTCACCATGATTCATGCCACAACAGTTGTCGCAATGTCCGCAAAAAACAACGAGATGGATTGAAACGTGTTTTGATGAAGCAAGCAAGGTGCTAAACACAGTGCCCGGAAAAACTCGAGCAATTAATTCGAATCATATTGCACCGTATCATCAGAACAAATGCTTCAGATGGACCCTTTTCCAATCGCTGAATTTTCACTGACATATTGATACAACACGATACGGGTCCTAGAAAAACATGTAACTATTAGTTAAACATGATTCACGTTTCTGATAGTCCAAACAGTATTAACTTAAAACGACTTTTTCACGCCACTTTAAAGCACTACAAGGAAATTCTGTAATGACTAGTTTTCATCCACAAAAGTATTTTGTGTTACCAGAAAAAATTGTAAAAAACGATCAATTAATACACTATGTTCCCAAATTGCCATGGTTTTCCCTCAGGAAAAATGCCCAGATTAGCTGCTAAGTGAATAATCAGTTACTTTATGACATATTTGAACCTCCATTATTAGGTATTTTGCTTTCGATATCTAGGTGAGTCAGCCTGTAATTCCAGGACAAGAGCACCGATC
>UZAN01043564.1:27868-38145 GCA_900618425.1 Echinostoma caproni
AGTCGGTGGTTCACTTTTTCTCAACTGGGAGCGTTCTGCGGCACTTATCTATGCTCAAAAATATCCATTAGAGATCGGGTTTCAGTGAGTGTTGCTTCATGCTGCCATCACAATTTGGAATGGCAGTTGAGTACATTGGCTACCCATACTATTCACTCCGTAAAACATACATTGTGTTGTATTATCAAAACTAGTATGGCAAACAGTTATGTGATATATGTATATATATGTATATGTATATGGATGAACCTTTCAACAACTGTCGAAAAAACTGATGATCATGACATTATGCTTCTGTCTATGCACTGCTTTCCGCCTAGCTATCACATATGCAGGTTACCGCACCCCACCTTTGAGTAGACTTGTGTGGCCTACGAGGAGGGTTGGGACAGAGCTGTGTTGGCAGCAAGTTCGCCAGTATATTTTTGTGAAGGAAAGGTCAAACAAATTCGCGTTCCCACTGACCGGTCCGAGAAGTCTGTCGTCTACACAACAACCTTTCCCATGGCAATGGAAGGCGTCTGTCATTGTGAACCTATCCAAAGGTAGGGCGAAGAACGGATCCGGTAGCTATCGTCCAGTCAGTTTGGTTTGTGTGATAAGTAAGAAGATGGAGAGCTTAGTGGCTTGCTGGCTCCCTCAACATTTGATTTACATCAGATATTTACATTTCCACCAACACGTTACCCGCTCAGGTAATTCGTGTCCTGATCCACAAATATTGGTCTAAAGACAATACCGAAGAGGAAATGGAAGGGGCATCATATTCGTGAAATTCAACACGTTATTTGACACAGGTCCGAGCAACCGTTTACTGGGGAAACTGGCTATCTTTAATGTTTGGGCCTATTTGCTACGAAGGCAGCAGGACTTCCTAATCAACCAGAACTTCTGTTTTCGTGTTGGTTAGATGTTATCCACTTGATATAATGTCACCGGTGGAGTACGTCAAGGCTCTATTCTCAGTCCAGCCACCTACCAGGACTTGTGAGCTGCTCACTCTTAATTTACATGAATGATATTGAAATATGGTGCATGATTCTAAGTCATAAAGATAGAAACTACTGCGGGATGCTCTGAAATTAATGTTTCGTTAAACGGACACTTGAGCTCTTCCAGTTAACACTACTAATTGTGTCTCCCCTACCCTGGGCTTGCTGATTCGGAGGTGGTTTTTATCTTCTAGGGGAACACCTAGTGCAGAGCACTGGAGATAAAAGACCTAGTGGTTTTAGTGACGTGCTTACTGAATCAATGACAAAACCGATAGACTCTGCGATGCAGAATGAAGTACTCAAGACCTGTTAGTCGACTATCAATTTACGTCTTCGAAGTTCCGCACACCTCCCAAGTCACACCGACGCTGTAGTATAGTGGTGAAGCGGTATACTCTACTGCAAATCACTGGAAGATGTATAACGTACTGCCACTAAATCAGTCGGTTGACTATGTGAGACCAAAATATGAAGCTCGCTTACAGAGTGCCGGAATGCTTTCAGTGGCTTATCACCATATACACGGAGAACCTGGTACGCATTGGCAGGGGGGGTTCTCGGGAGTAACATGGGACAAGAGCTTCGACATTATTTTCCTTCATTTACGGAGAAACGTACAAGGGGATACTGGCTCCCAATAAAGAAACTTCAGTTGGTCTCTTTTTGCTATATTGATTGTCGTGGATAACGATAAATTTCTGCAACTCACTTCCAGCTGCAGTAGTTGACGAGGTGACTGATATCAACTTCAAGTGAAGTTATGCAGAAATGGATATGGTTGAAAGAATGCTTGATCGAGATCATTCGAATCGGTGAAGATGGAGTTCACATAAATATTCTACCGTCTGTCGCCATAATACAGGGGAATAAACTCACGGAAAATAGATCTTTCGAAGAAGACCGCAAATTGAGCGTACCCAAGCGCGTTAGATGTGTCTCTAAACAATGCAAAAGGATAATTAGATGATATTTTTTTAAATGTTGAAGGCAAGCTTGTAGCATTTTTAATTGTGATTTTATTTCTACAGTTATCCAAACGAATCCGTTGACTGGGGAAATACTATCTGCAAAGTGCACTTTCTGTCCGTTTACCAGTAGTCACTACTAAACGCAAAGCTGGTTATTGCAAACGTTCTCTTGAACTGGTTACTCCGCATCAAGCGGTCTCCGGTTGTCCGTCAAACTGAAATTTATAACACCGATTCGCCATGTCTACTCATCTTTCCTACACGAGAGATGGAATTTTATCGGTTGAAACCAGATGGTGTGTTCCGTTTTCGCGCCGTTTTAAGTCTGTCTTACATGAGGGAGGGACCTTTAGGGGAGAGAGGGAACGGAAGAGCACCTGGTGGCCGGCAGCATTCACTCACACAACGTTTACAAAACGGACTGTACTCGCATTCGTTGATTTAAATTTGAGCCTCATTACTTACGGATGTCAGGCCAGGACAACGATGAGTACTGTACAAACTCAAGTTGTAGTAATCCGAATGCCTAATCAGTCGTAATCCCATAAATCTTAGGAGGAGAATAACATCGATGAACGATTGTACAATACTTATTATTCAAATAAGTTTGTTTCGACGCTAATTCAGTGATATTTACCCTTTAACGAATTAGTAAAAGATCAAAAGCCTTAGTGTAATTCGAAATGTTGCATAGATTCAGCCCTCAGCTGAGCTATGGGGCTACACTGGAAATTATGGCCGTTTGTAATTTCGTTAGCCAACCAACTTGTCAAAGCACATGTCAACAGACGCACACACATCACTTTGTATGGAAACGGCCTACTCTCATAGGTTTTCCCTGAAAATCTACTGAACAGTTTTTAAATTTCCAAAAACAATCGATAGATTTCCAGTGATGAACTATTTGTTCCGTTAAACTAAATTTTTCTCACCTACCAGACAGATAGGGTTAAATACTCATCACACATTAAATTAGATAGTTCAGATGGTATAATTTCATAAAATTTGTTTTCATTGAAACATATAATAATATTATTTGTGACAGTTTCTGTCAGAAGGATCCATCTTTCAATCCTTGAATCTGATGCACGCATTCGGGAGACTGTGCATCATTAGCCAACAGTTATCGAACCCTACTTCGCTACTTGCGAGGGATGCTTGCCCATGCATTTACACCCATCTATTGAAAACAGTTGACAATTTATTTCTGATGGGCCATTTCAGAATCCCTGTGATGCGTTTACCGGGGCCAACAGCACCGATTTTAGAAAAAATTTACTTTTTCGATACGGTTCCAAATAGTCGCGTGTCTATTGTTGATCATCAGTTGGACATATTTCCATTTAAACCACCAGATTGGTGCGACTCTAGTAGAAATAAATTAATAAACCAATGACTGAAATAAAATAGCTACACGTTTTGATCACCGAAAAGTATACGCTCTTAAATACCTCGCTCTCATTTAAACTATTTTTGGTACATGGCGACTCAAACTGCTTATTTCGTTGGCTATTTCATGCTTCAAGCTCAACGTAAAACTACCTTTCGCTACAAATTACAAAAGAAGAACCTTCTTAAGCTGTTTAAAGATTACCTAGGTAACTTTGGAAAACAGATTACACAGTTACATCATCAATCATGGGTAAGAGTTTGTCATCCGTGTTATTGGAATTTAATAAGGCACACAAAGTAGCACGTTTCACAATCGAACGCGAAACGAACAATCAATTATCGTTTTTGGATGTATCTCTTAGCAGAATGTCAGATGGTCAGATCGTACCAAAGTTTTACCGAAAACCGACATGAACTGACCAGTACACCAATTTCAACAGTTTCGTTAGCATGTAACAGAAACGTAACGTAGTCAAATGCTTGGCCAATAGATCGAGGGCAATTTGCGCTGAGGAGTCGTTGGATGATGAGCTGACGCTCATTAGACTTAAATGACAATAGATACCCGGATCGTTTCATCGAAAGGAATCTGATTGAACAAATACCGAAAACTCCCATGCAAACTGCGAGAAAGAAAGATTTGTTCATCAGTTTGCCATGCAAAGGTGATGCTTTGAGTGTGATCCTACTTCGACGTCTGAACAGAGAAATTGACAACGCCTTCTACGCTGCCAAGTTACGGTGCGTGTTTGAAGGTGCTCCTGTGATCCACATTCAAAATAAGGATGCTGACCTCATCAATGTTTGTATACTCTTTTCGATGCGTGTGTGGTGCATCTTATGTTGATCGAACGGTACGACAGCTATCTACCCGGATCAAAGAGCATCACCCTAGCTGGTTAAGACTAGGACAGACCGGATCAATAAACAACTCCATCCTACCCCTTTTAGTCGACACCGGACATCAATTAAACCCGGACGTCGCCTTCAAAGTTGTTTATCGTGTCCCCCACACGAAGTATCTGGATGTTCAACTGCGCCCTCTAGCAATAGCCGAAGTTGACCCCTAACCTCTGCGCCCAAAAGCTTTTGGTTCAATCACTCCAACTTCCATGGCCCGAGTGTGTCTGCCATCCTGTCACCCTGAGGCCGTAATTTAGTTAAACCAATCAAATAACAATCCAGTATGATAAACTCTCACGCATGATGGGTGATATGTGTGATCTGTTTTCTAAAATTACTTGTGTAATCTGTAAACAGCTTTAGAAGGAATTACTGAAAAACAATTGTTTCGCCAAACTGTGTTTGTCCTAAATGCTGTGATGGGAATCTTTCAGACAAAATAAGAACCGTTTTTCAGCACATGATTACTTCTCTGTTCCAATCTCATTACATTTGCTATTTTCTCTACTACGCACAGTGATATCATTCAACGTAACTTCGTCGAGGACTATCACAATATGACACGAAAGCATCTCACTGTGATGGAATGGGTGAGTCGGGGCTATTGCAAATCACTGGACTACTTGATCAAAGTGGACGATGACACTTTTGTGGACGTGTTCCATCTGGTTCGATTTCTAAAAACAGAACACCTGAAAATCCCGAACAGCTTTTATTGTTCGGCCACTTCGGGCGCAAAACCGGTTCGACCAGACAAGAAAACCTCAAGCAAATGGGTGATTACCAAACAAGAATTTGCGAAAAATGTGTTTCCGACCTATTGTGAAGGTTTGGGGTATATTGTCGAGGCCGATTTGGCACCTTATCTCTACTGGTGCTCCCTGTTTACCCCCGCCATCTGGATCGATGATGTCTATGTGACGGGAATGTTGGCCGAGAATCTGGGCTTCAAACGTCAGGAATTTATCCCCGGTCATGCGTACAGTCGAGTTGGACCAAGCAAGCAGAATGAAGCAATATTGGATAACATATTCCTTACTTCCTACCACAGTGAATTTTTACCAGAAACATTTCGTCGTTTGTGGCAGACAGCGGTTGCTCATAGTATGGACATAAGCTGATTGAAACGAGCATTATCGATTAAAAGTGGCAAGCATCAAAAAAGCCACCGACCAACCTTTTAAGCTGTCATGAAGAATATCCCGTCTCAAGCATATATTTGTAATAATTTTTCTCATATTTTGTTACTTACCTGTTGCTTAAAATGTGTGGTACAATCACCAACATTATCACTTGTTTTCAGGTCACTTTTTCAGGTTGGTTTAATCCAAACAACATCAATCTCTGAAAATTTCAGTTAAATAAGTCTGTAAAGAAATCAAATGGAACGGAGAGGGGACTTTCCTTGAGTGTTGCCAATTTCAGTTTTGAAAGGATCTACAAAGTTGCACATAGTGTGCGACTCAAGGAAAATTGAGCTGTTTAAGCTGGATAACCACAGAATTTCACGGACTACTTAACTTCAAGTGGATTTAGAGTATTTTCGTCCTTCAAAATATCCGTATACTTCTGTACACTATAAAGGAGTTACGTGAGAAAAAATGAAAGGCCACTCGTACAACACAAAAATGAGGGTAGATTGTTTAAAAAAATGTATTTGAAGTGTGTGATAAAGACCAAGGAAGCTTGCGTTTTCTATCCAGATGCAGATCACAATGATGGAGTAGAGAAGCGAGAATTATCCTGTTGTTGTATTATTTGTTTTCCGGTACAGTTCTCGAGTTTTTCCATTTGGGGGATGCCTGTCCATAATACATTCCGATGGAAAACCTCGCATGCAAACTAGAAGCTTCCCCCAATGAAAAGAATCCACGCGAATCAGTGTAACTGAAAACGCGGTTTTCCCATCACAAATTTGAATAAAGAAGACAGGAACACGGGGTTTGCACAATGTATCGCCATGGCCATTTCGCCGCATCTGTATACGTGCACATACTGAAACCAAAGTGATTTTTATAGTCAGTGAGATAATTAACGTGAATGAAGACAAGATTGCTAATCACAACGGACAACACGACAGAGTAACACAAAAAACGGGAGAGGGTAGGGGTTAATCGCCAAGGGAAAGCTAATATGACTACGCATCCAAGTTGTTTGCATATGAATCGGGTTTGAGGGTGTATGAATAGTTAGAACCTCGGCAAATTTCAGCAACTTTGTGTTTGTTGTGCTGTAGATGACCGAGGGATAATGCAAGACGCATCTAAAATTGGGATTTCATCTCAGGAAGTGTAATTATTCGAAAGTATTCACGGTGCATCGTTATAACTCCACCATAGTCACTGCTCGAAAAACGCGAAAATCGTGTAAAGGTTGAATAAAACTATACTATGAAAAATCTCTACCACCGTTAAAAAGATTAAGACGTGACTGGGTTCCTGGGAAAGCAGAAGGGTAAATAACACAACCTTTTATCAGTGCTGGTTAAATCTATCTAGTCCAGTAGTGATTAGCTTAATGTGCGTTTTCTTGCAGAGCATAACGCAGATTTGAATGGAATTCATGATTCGGCGAGAGGTTTGTGACTGCAGTTAACGGATAGTATAATGCGTCCCTCCCGATTAGTTTTTAAGCTGATCCACGGTCACGGAAGACAATGTTCAGGCAAATTTAACTCATGGATTCCGTTTAGTTTCAGACTGATGTAGTTGTTGAAGTACGCACCGATCATGAATTATAAGTCACGAACGCCACAGAAACACTGAATCATACTGGCACTTGCACGATGGTATACCACGTAACCGAGACTCAAAGAAAAGGCCACAGGAGTAGCATTTCTTTTTTGGAAGAAATCAAAATGTAAAAAAGAAGTTCATTGACTATCCAGGCATCTAGGAATAGCGTGCTCGTATTCTTGGCGTCGCACAGCTTCTGTCTGGGTCGCGTGGCTTCTGACTGGTCGGGACAATCGGTCCATATTTCGTAATCTAGAAGCTGTAACGCGTAGGCGCTTTGCTCGCGTCACCTGGGGCGGTTGACTCATCACAGTTGTCCGGAAACTATGACGTGTCGCCTCGTGGTTTGCGTCATCCCTAAAGCTAGGATCACCACAAATGAGTTTGTTTGCGTAGCTGTAATACGCACACACAACCCTTCAATGTGAAGTGTCCCAGGTTCACATTCGGGATTGATCGATCAATATGCATCATTGGTTTCGTTTAACCAGAGGGAGAGAGAAACACAAGTCTTGTGCTTGCTGAGTATGGGTCCGCTAGTGGAACGGAGGACTAGACTTGAGAATGGGGACTGATGGAAGTATAATGAGAATCACACACATACACAGACTACTAATACGTAAGTGTTAGTTAAAATGTCCATTTCCCTTCTGAATTCGGCCAGTTAGATTCAAGTCACTGGAAAGCACCCGATCAATCGAAATTCCCTTGGTATGGCTGTAACTGTGTGTTTGGAACGGATGCCAACAAGCCCCTTTACATCTACGATACAACAGCAAAGAGGAACCAATAATTTATAAACTGCTATACACACACTTCAATCTTGAGTAGTGGAAACCGACTGACCTAAAAGGGGGTCGAACCGTAACCCTCATCGCTTAGGTGTATAAATTATATATTTAACTAGAACAGATGTTTAAAGTAGATTACTTTTCATTTTTTTGCAGTGCTTCATCCAGATTTGAATGTACACTACTCCACAAATACGCCCTCACCCACCCACCCCACCCCGGCACCAAATAGATTACGATCCTTAGGCTGCACACCGTTAGACTGCTTTAGTTCAAATCAGTTGTACTTTTAGATGACAGTCTAACGTTAAATGAGGGGAAACCGTGAGTTGTGGCGTGTTTGGCAGTGTTACTTGGCCGCTTCCCTCATCCTGAAAATCATATCACTCAATATTCAAGGAAGTACGATAGAAGATAAAAAGGAATCCTGATGTAACAGGAATGGGGAACAATGGTGGCCCATAAATCAGTAAAAGCTCGTATGATTAAATTGCATGTGGAATATTCTGCAAAAGGTCCTCCAGAAAAACCCCATAATCAAGATTGTTTTTGTTGTATCCCGTAAAATCAAACAAAGTGGACAAGTGGTGACTCAACTATTGATCCTATTTCCACTATGTAAAGGTAAACGCAGCCGGTCAGGAGGCCGGTGAGCAAGCAGTGCATCAACACGCAAGTAGGCAGGTAGGCCAAACTGGCGCAAGCGTTGTCAAAAGGAGAACGTCGTCACGTTGGGTGGTCCACAGACCGATCAAAGCGGACAGGTCAATACTGACCTCCGATTCGCTGAGGCGGATCGACCTTGTAATAGAGCAGGTCCGCATGGCGTACGTGTGGTGGCAAGCCACAACGGTCAGTCATGTGATGTGTGGTAAGCGTTTCACTCGACTGCAGGCCACAACACTTGGATTACATCTTGCTTAAGGCCTCAGTTATTGTGTCGAAAATAAATCACAACTCTAGAATTCAACCGATCGGTTCCTTCAGTGTAGCAATATAGACCCACTTGATACGAGTGGACTTTGTTCTGACTCAAAAGCTCATTCTGAGCCCGGTGAATACAGCAGGTAAACAACTCGAGTGGGTGAAATCTCTATCACTGCTAAAATTTCATTTGGCTGTTGATGATCACTATCTGCGAGGTGTTTTATACGTCGGAGAGCTTGAAGTATTTTGCGTAACATCAAATTGTTCTCGGTCGATTGACATTTGAGTGTATTGAACAGATAACAACGGCCTCCATACGAGGAGTATACGCTGTCCTCATGGGAGATACAGTGTCCATCATATTCGAACCTAATCATAATAAGACTGTCCATTCACGTGAAGCATTGTCTCACTGACTTGAACAAAATACTGTCGGAGACACTGGAAAGCAATCGATTCCTGATTCGCTCCGGAAGTATGATTTTCGTTTCATGCAATCGATAGTCAAGTTTATTAATAACTGGTCGATCTTCAACCGCGAAGCACTATCACCGATAAGCTCTGAAAGAAACAAAATCGTTACTTAATGGCTAACGGGCGAACTCCCTTTCATGTTGTCTACCGGTTTCTGCAAAAATTGATTCCAGATTGAATCGATGAATGCACACAACTGACTGTATGAAACAAATAGGTATTTAAATTTAAATTAAAGTCATCTTGAATTCTGTTACCAAACATCCAGATTTTCGTCTGTGTTCCCCGTGTATCTAGCCAGCTGGTTCAATAACAACCGATCAGCGGGACTAATAGATGTAATGCGGTGCACTCGATCAAGAAAACGCATTATTCTGACAGAAGTGCCCTAGTTTGACATATTTCAAATACTGAAACGTATGCGGAATTGTCAAAAATTAACCAAGTTTCTTCTCATATGATCTTTTTTTCTAGAATCATTAACGTTGTTTGAGTTTTTGAAAATAGACGAAGTATTAATAAGGGTAGATATTTTCAATTATTCTATTATGAACACACAGAAACCGGAGTGGGTAGTGAATCAACCTCCAAACTGACCTACCCCTTACAGGTAACTCGTAGTCTGCTCTTGATGCACCTTATCAGACAATTCTTAAGCCGTGGGGCAATAAACATAAGCGTATAAGAATCGAGAGCGCTTAGATGGAAGTTTCTATGGCGATCTAATGCGGAGATGCTTTAGTCGGGAAGGTGTTCCTCAGGTGCATGTCACAAAGGACGATTCAACACTCAGTGCAACGGAGATGAAAGCTTGACTCAACAGTATCAGATATTGACATCCACGAACGGTACCAAGACATTGTGGTGATCCTGGCCTACGGGATAACGCCAGCCAAGGAGCGACGCTTTCCAGTTTCTGGACAATGAACTGCAGGCCAATCATGCCAACCAATCAGACTTCGTGCGATTCCGACAGAAGCCGTATGACGTCAAGAGTACAAGCTGGCGATTGATGGATACCCGGATAACCAATAAAATTCCTCTGTACATGTTAGTTAATCCCACTGATTCTATTCAATAAATGAACTGCTA
>UZAN01043565.1:2743-14795 GCA_900618425.1 Echinostoma caproni
TGTAAGAAATGAGCTGATTCTACCTTCATTAATGGTCCATTTACATACTTTGGATAATATTATATATATATATATATATATATATATATATATAGTGCATGAAATGTTCAATAAACTTTCATGAATAGTTATGGGCATAAATGTTTAAAGTGATATCTTCCAATATACTACTCATTTATTACTACCGGATGATAGCTTTCATTTCCTGTTTATAAATCTGTTTACAAATCCATCACATTCTGAGTACTGTACAGCTCACTGAGATAGGGCTGACTTTATGACAGTACGTCTCCCTCATCTTGGATTATCCAAGATCGGGATAACACGGCACACAAATGGATGCACCAAAGCTAAACGGTATGGATTTGATTTTTATCTGGTATTGAGTAAGGGCAGTAAATCGCCATGGTTTTCCTTACACAATTTGCGTCATCCATCTGTTCATTTTGATGTCCTAACGAGAATTGGAATGCAATGATCTCTTCCATCGGGTCTTCTGATTCATTGATATGTAATACACAGATTGACAACATTGAGAACCACTGGTCTAGTTTTTGGTTCCTTCACTGATTGTGCAAGTAATAAGGGTAACACAGCGCATCACATCACAAGCTTGGCATTCGGTAGAACTCCGTCATCTATGGCGCAGCATGAGTGAAACAGCTTCATGGTATAGTTCTGAGTCTGATATGTCCTACCTGTTTTTTTACCAGTTGCTCATTGTACAGAAATAACGGGGCTAATTTTGGTCATCGCAAACTTCTGCTGTTAACCAAGTGGCGGTGAAATCCTGTGGGAAGGGTGAGAGAAACAATATGCTTAAGAGTAAAATACATGCACACACGAAAAAAACAATATCCATTGCCTAATGCCTATGAATTAGCCGCAACCTCTCTGAAGGTAATCTGATAATGATATGCTTGATCGATTCTTATTACAGATCGACCAGATCTGTTGATTAAATAGTAAGATAAGCTCTGCTTTACGGTGCAGAGACTTGACCACTACGGGAACAGGATAAAAATAGACTGTCGGTGTTCGAACACCGCTGTCTACGTAGCATTGCACGAGTCTGGTGGGGAAACCGGACCAGCATGCCGAGGTTAGGCGTAGAGTTTTAGGTAATCGCGGTCGTCTACTGGAACAGGTAGTCGACCTCCATAGATTACGCTGGTTGGGACATGTGCTACGTATGTCACCAGGTAGGTTGTCACGACGAGCGATGCTTGGCGAGGCGGGTGGCGGTTGGAAAAAAGTGAAGGGTGGTCAAGCTAAGACCTGAAATGAGGGTATGAAAACCCTGACCAGGAGACTGGCTCACATAGGTCCCTTTAGGCTCCCTAGCTAGGGACCCAGAGATCATAGTCACCGGTGATTAGAGATACTAAGTGATATGACTGGGTGTCGCAAACAGTGGCGCTCATGCATCTACTCGTTATTCTTGTAACTTAAGTCAATGGAAATATCCTACCTTTCTCTTAAATCTGCTCTCAACATTCCAATCGTCATTCTGCTATTTTATCCAAATGGGCAACCAAAACCAGCGCACGAAAGTGCATGACTAATGGTTGTAAGAACTGAACTGAAGATAAACTCATTCACTTCCACTGTATCTTTTTCGTTACTAAACGAGCCGGTAGTTTGCTGTGCTTGGCTTCGATGCAACCAACCTCTAGTGGGGGGGGGGGGGGGNCGAGCCGCTCTATTTCCAGTCCTATCAGTAGGCATCAGTTTTGTCGTCGGACGTTTGTCTTCAAAAGTAACTGCCTTCTATTACAGACAATTCTATCGTTTGTTCAAGATTCCATCCTTTTCCACCTGTTTTTTTTTCACCCGACACATGGTACACTAACTCTAAGTTAAGTTACACGTACAGTCATGTTAACTTGAAGTGACGTATGCAGTTCTCGTTCTTTTCTAATATGACGTTATTCACGCATCATGGTAGCAAAAACTGTTCATGCGTTATTATCTTCGCTTTCCCCTAAATTCAGCCTTATTTACTAAAATGCATTCTGTCATTTGTGTTAGAAAAGTTCAGTATTTTGCTTTGAGCGTACATTTATCACAAACACATTTGTCCAACTAATGTTGTGTTCATTCAAACTGTTGTCCTTTCTCCATCCGTCCGTGCAATTAGTTCGAAAACACACTACCATGAATCGTTTGTGATTCTCACAATCGTTCTAAGGTTTTGCGTCTATCTGTCTGTGATTATTGTCCATTATCACCAATTTTATTTAATCGGTAACTTATCACGATTGTTCATTGATTCTAGTTGCTGTCTGCTATACTTCATTTGTGGAACTTGAGGTTTTTGAATCTTCTATGTTCTATAGCCACGTTTTACGACTACAAGGTCTGGTCGGTAGAGTTTGTGTTCGCCCTGTGCGCGTCAGAATTTCTATGCTCAACCAATGACAAAACAATGCCAAGTTTCATTTGTATTTTGAGCTCTTAAAACGTTTATTTGTGTGAACCCTGTTCCTGTTCGTCCCTTTTCTCATAGGGTAATCAAAGACAGTCCCATTTCTCCTCTTACAGGAATGCATTTTCGGTTGTCCATAATCACACTGACAGATAAGCGTGTTGTTTTTGTCTTGTTGATTCATTAACTCATAATAAAAAGGAAAATAATTTGATCGGCTCATTGTTGTGCTTTTAGTACTCCGATGCAATGGTCTCTGTGTGATGGATTGTGTCACGTATTTAGAGTGTGTTCAAGCTACACACAGACGCGGTCAAAAACCACCGTCAACGTGACCACCACGGTTGCGTTTCACGATTAAATTCACTCGGGTCAGGCGGAAGTTCGGATTAGCCGGTGTTGATAAGGTATAATCGATATTAGCTTTTCTGAACTGTAAATTGTAGATCGTTATGTGAACATCATCCGGAAATAAATGTCTGTGTACTGGTCGATCAAAATGCTGGTTGTTTTTTTTGCACACCTTGTTGTACTGATCAGTTAGGAAGGGTGGGGGGACTGGTAAACTGCATCGCAACGAGAACTCACATCTCGTGTATGGAAATCGGTAATCTAGGCCTTTTTAAATTTCGTGGTAAATTGCAAGCTCTAATACTGTAGATAAATCGTAACTCAGAATTCGATGCTCTTAACCAGAATTGTTTTGTTTCGGTGAATGCAACGGGTTTGCGTGCAATTTGCGTACAATGACATTCTCTTTATCACTATCGTTTACTAAATGGTCATCCTTTCTCTAAAGAAAATGGTTTAGCTTTAGGACAAATACAAGTGCCATCCGGTTGTCATTCTTGCCTCTGCTTAGCCCGTGACCAATGTAATGTCCCGAAACTTGGACATATGTCACGTGATTTACTGGTTTACGCCACACTTACGGTCTACAAAATTCAAGTGACATGTTACCGTCCAAGACGGACTAATCAATATTTCTAATCTGTCGATAAGCTGAGTCCGTTAGATTCCATTAGCCCACGAGATTGATTTCATGATGTCTGCTGTTCACGTAAATCTTTGATTTGATAAATATGTTAATGTTTTACTTCATTGATCCCTGTTTCACTGTCATGAATGAATGAATGACCTTCCTGTTTTCCTCTTTCTGTTCACCCAAATGGGCAGCTAAAAGACAGCAACCAAAAGCGTCGCACGGAAATGCATACTTAATGGTTGTTCGAACTGATACTGAAACTGCTTTGGTAATAGCTACTGATGAATTCACATTTTCAACGATTCGGTTATTGATTGTTTATTGAATGTAGCAGATGATACTAAATTCATAGGATTGATATACAACGGGACAGCGAATAGGTCTTTTTATATGTAATAGTTATAGTGAACACCAAGGCAAAACGATATTGCAGGGTAATGATATCCTAAACAGCAAATTAGAAATCTGAAATGCACAGGTCAAGGCAGATATTGAACTATGCACGTCCAGCTTTATTCGAGGAAAGAATTTTACAGTACTCTCGCGTCACGCCAGTAAAAATGGGAATCAGCACATCTGTTCACTCCATTTTTGCATACCAAAATGTTGAAAGATAGAGCTCTCATCCGCAATAAATTTAGTGAGCTTCACAGGGGTGAGAATAGGCTTTTGTTGGTTGTTAAGATCAGAGTCATTGCTCAAGGGATTTTCATACCGTCCGTTCCATCATTATCATCGTACATTAGTATACACTGAAGTGACATCCACTAGTCGCTGCATGTTCACCTTGTACACAAAATAAGTGAGAATGTGTGATGTGGACGGCATTTGGTCTTATTTTGAGTGAGAGCTAAAGAAGATGAACCTCTTTGGTCATCACATGGAGTAAATAATTTAACTGGATACACGTTTGTCGCACCATTCTTGTCTGATAATAAATGAACACAAGAACACCACTGTTATCGGTTCCTTGTCTGTTCTTCAATGACTCCAACCAACAGATTACAGTCTTTTGAAGCTAAACTTAGGAGATGTGACATCTACTCTACCTAATCGTCATACCTCTTCTCCACGTCATCTGTTGATCATCACATCGTTTGCTTCAAACTGAGCAGCAACAGTGAATAAGACATGGTGTGGCAGATGACAGCTGAGCTTGCGCACTACGTGTCCTAACCAGTAGTCTGAATTAGATGTGACAATGAATTCCCAAACACTAGTCGGCTTATCTCAGCTTTGCTTATCCGCTCCCTCAGTTCAACACGCACCAAATTACATCAACAGTGACAATCAATGATCTTAAGAGCACGAATGTCTTTTGCGCACACGCTTAGAGTTTCACCACCGTAATGCAGAAGTGACCTTCACTGTGACAGTATATGCAACCTTTCACTTCCAAGGAAACTACGCAGTGTCAAAGGTGTTTCTTGCATATGCCGGTCGAGCCTGTGGATTGCGGGTGATGGTTACCTTCTTTACCATGCTGCTTTTATTTGTAACATCGTTTCTAACGTAACAGAGGCAGTCCACTGTATCTAATTCTTGAGCATCAAGCTTCAGTTTTGCAGCTTCACTGGACATTTTCAAGATGCAAAAGACCATACCGAATGGTGTGACAAGTCCATTTGACTGTTGCGTGCGCTTTGCTCATTGAGATAATCTACAGTGTGAACAGTTTGCTATTCCAAATGCAGCCCCCAATTCATTTAGGTGTTCGCTAAGACTTTCTAAAAATGATTTGTGTCCCATCGGTGTCATGTACCGACTTCCTGCATCTTCAGACTCAGCTAACGAGATTCTGTTGCAAATTACGAGGAATTCCGCCTTATCACTAAAGTTCCCCCTTAATGGGTCATGTTAACTTTCCCAATCTTATTAGAACGAGGACTTCCCGCCAGTCATTTAAGAGGCAGTTAGTTATCACAGTTCACTGACTGGCGCCCACTGCATAACCAAGTAACAGAACCCGCCAGATTTGAAGCAGGTCACCCTCAACATAAGATTTAGTGATGGCGAACAAGGAACTGATGATGGGATCTGCCAACGTCACGTCTCCATTAGGACGCAGTGATCATGCCGTATCGAATTTATAATACATCGGCTGCTCCTTTACCCAAGAAGACCGGGAGGGCAGTACTGATGCTCTCATGGACTAAAACAGATGCAAAATTTGATAGCACTTAAGCAGTGAGTCCTCCCAGAAAACGATCACGATCCTTTGGTGGCATGAAAAAGCTCCACCGGATATCTTGTCGAAATAATAGTGGCTAAATCTGCTAAATCTGAAACTCGGCAAATAAATAAAGGAAAGGGACTTTTACTGGCGGTAGTACAGAAGATGGCTATCTATCGAAACTTAAAATAATTATATTTGACTGCGAAATCAGTGTGCCAAGTTTGTGAGAGAGAACAAACTAATATACCACGAAACTCCGGGTAAAGATTCATTTCCATTCTAAAACTGCCTTATCAATTGTACAAGGAAGGTGAAATGCGCAATATTAGCATTGAGGTCGTCTGAACACGTTTCAATTATCACGCTGGAAGCAACAGCTTTTCTCACATTCCAGTTCGAACAAGTGTTTACCGCTAATACACAAAGCATTACAGATTCCAAGCATAATACCCTGTATACCGTATCCAGCACTGGTTAATATGGCTTTTGACAGTGAGACTGTAAGAGCAAAACTACTCACTTCGGGTAACAATCCATTCCCAGGGGGAAAAATATGCATCCTCGGACTTTCATTTCCCTGGCCCTCGACATATCCGAACCTCTGACTGTTCTTTGCCGAAGGATGTTCAACAAGGTGTCGTTCCGCAGCCATGGAAGGAGGTTCTCACAGTGATCCCGCCAACTACTGCCCTTTTGCATTCCGATACTGTTGAAAGTCTTAGGGGTTATTGTGGCCTATCTGTTGATGGAGTATGGAGCGTGACATTTTGTCTTCAGCTCAGCAGGGATTTCGGCACAAAGTTCGCGCACCACAGATATACTTTTTGCATGTGATGAACGGAAAATATCCGTCGATGCAGCGGAGCCATTGGATATAGTTTATTTGGACTTCTCAAAAGCATTTGATCATTATATATATATTCGTTACAATAACCCCAAGGGGAAGTAATTAAAGTATTCCACAGTTCGTGTCATAATTGGTCCCCAATTATCCTTAGCCTGGAGGTTTCATAACGGGTCACTTGTCGCAATCCGGTCATGGGTGCTTGAGTGCTTGCACAAATTGTTTTTGAGCACAGGTATGTGTGTGAAGACGGATACCAACTGCCTCCGCTTTAGCTACAGTACAAAACTGCACGTGTCTATATTGTCCTGTTTCAACTCTGTGCAAGGGTCGGACGGCTCACGGTGTCGACAAAGTGTGACACGACCGCACTTATTATTGACTTGATTACTCCGCTTCTCAACCACGGATGCGCTGGAACAAACACCCGGTCGTGCGACCAACATATTTTGCTCCACAGGGGCCAGTGAAAGTAAATACAGAGAGAGAAACAGCAGAATGGGATATTCTATCCTCTAACCGTAAATACACTAACGGGCTACATGTGAATCCGGTTTGTAGCTTGGCTGCGTAGAATGTTATGTTGCTAGCAGTTGATAGCCTATGCGCATTCTGTGCTAAGGTGTCGCCGTTAAAAGACGTTTTCTCATCATTGACCCTCTTGGGAAACGCCCCTTGTCTTTGAATCACAGATTCCACCAAGCGCTCCTGGTATCCGTTCGGGTACTGACAACCTGATAGACTCCGTCATCACGACTAGTTAGGAAAACGTCTGTATAAATACGTTAGCTGATTGTTTGCCTAATTTTCCAGCGGTAATTTAAAATTCCGTTGCTCAGCATTGAAATGATCTAGTAGATGTTTGCCGTCCGTTGTGGAATCGACCATAAACCAAATATCTTTTACGAAACCTTTTTTACCGTACGCATTTTTCGATGTGTTTCAAGTGGACGGTTTTCTATTTTAAATACAAAAGCCGCCACAAACAAGGACCCTTATCGGGGACGTCATTACTACCTACGTTAATCCTGATGCTTTCGACTTGGGCACACCGATACTCAATTGTTTAGCCGATGAGAACATTCGTGAAGAGAAATGTGATACCTAGTGAAAACATGTGGGGATCTTTAAGATTTAAGCCACGCAGGTCGTCAATGTGACCGATTGTATCCTGAAGGCTATTCTCATTCAATGTCACTCACCGGTTCCAGAAGACGAGTCTTCCATTTGAACACCGCATATTAAGGGCGTTTCGCATGTCCACGATCGACCTATGGAAAACTCCACTCCTTTCGTTAGTAAATCCCTGTGTGTTACTGGTCATAAATTGTGTTGTAATAGCATGCTTCAAAATCTCAGATAGTAGAATTGGAAATTCAAATCTTAAGATAATGAAAACTGGACAATTCAACTTGTTCAACGAATATCTAAATTAGATCAAAGATAATAGGCTCAATTGAAATGGCTCGGGGGATAAGTGTAAGCAAGATTTCTACAGAATGTGTTCATCGTAAATTGTCTGAAGCAATTCAAAGGATCCATGCTTTTATGCAGCTAAGAGGAAACTTGGAACACAAAGTACAAAACCCAAGACAATCAAGAGGTGGCTTTTGCTGTAGTGACTAGGTGCGGCAATACATCCACGATCTGGGCAAGTAAATGCAGTTATTTGGATGAATGAACTGGAGTGCACTCTACAGGACAACACATTTCCTAGTCGGTTATGTTTTACTTGTGCACCCCCTGCACTACAAGGAAATCAAACATGTGTAACAGATATTAACTTTTTTCAACCCTGGAGTGATTATAAAAGTCGTCAGTCAAAATCATCACATTTATTGATTTTATTCCGGTGACATCTGTTTGGTGCTTTCCGACTATTCGGATGTGTCGTATCTCGAAGAATCAAAAAAACTTACTATCCTGTTGGGTGCAGAAGTTGACTCAAAAGGTTTTCAAGGCACTCGTTAAGGTAATACGGTATGTATGAATTCATCGTATTTCTCACATTCATTTATTCTTCCATGCTTCATTTCAACCGTCTTCGATAATTTTTTTTCATTCAGTCTCATGTACCAAATGGCCCAGTCGACTGGTGCAAGGTGAACGCTCCCTGCTTCGTTGGATTGATCCCCAATCCTCACGCTTATTTTGCTCAAACACACTCGGTGCCGCTGCTGGTGACTGTAATCCGACTCAGTTGACTCAACCATTTGGTCCGATTCCAGATACTGAGGGACAAAAGTCGTATGAGCTGCGTGATGCCACAATGGGTGGTCGAGTGTTACATATCATCGATGTTGACTTGGAAAATTCCTATCCACAACGCTATGATTGGCCACGTCGTTCTTCATCTTCCAGCGGAAGTGATCAACCAGCCTGGTCTGTCAGTTCTGAGGCACGAGAACCGTTTTTATCAGCGGATGTGGTCAACGACCATGGTTGGTGAGTCGTACTTGTCAATGAGGCACCTCTCTTTGGTCGGTTTTCACCGTTTCCGTTGATTTTTTCTCACTTTTTATTTCCCAAACTATTCATTTTTCACCAAATTGCTGTAAAGCCGTCTGATGTTTTTATGTTCTCTGTTCGAGCTATCTGTTGAACTGTATTTATATCACAGTGTTAGCCCTCTGTTCTCAGAACAAAAGCAATGCCCCGGTTCTTATTAGTTTTATCACTGCGGCTCCCCAGGAGTCAGTACCCTTTCGGGTGAATGCGACCATCGATTGCCCTACTTGAACACCGGAAAATCGTCATTTGACCCTCATGTTTTAGCAGTTATCAGATCTCTCAACTTGGATAAACCTGTGCAAACACTACAGGCCGTTTAAGCATTTTACAAAATGCACTAGATTCCTTTGACAAACTGAATAAGTGAACATTTAGGAGCCCCTGCGGATGCCATTTATGTACGCTCTCAGTAGTTTACTTATCCTTGTGTTTTTTGGCTATTTTTAACACTGATTATCTGATCTTGTTGGCTATATGGTTGATAAATCCGCTTACCATATTCAGTGCCCATTTCACATCACGGCAGTTAAATTCATTGGCATCCGTAAACCCTGTTTAAGCCATCAATGTGAGAAGCACTCATGAACTTTGGAGATCAAGTTGCTCTTTCTGCTTTGCGCGGCAATGAACATCCCGAGTTGGTCGGATACCATCTTAATGGTTGTAAAAGATATAATATTATCGTGGTTTATTGTAACTTTGTGTTTTCTAGGTCTCCTGTAAAAAAAGTACATATTTTTCACGTCATTCGTTATCTGAGCAAGGCTTACGAACATTTTAGATCACAATTTCAAGCATAATATCCGGTACCTCTCATTTTCTGGCTTCGTATGGTTGCGTAATAGTTTCGCATTTTCCTTCGCAACCGGAGGCAAAAAACTGATATACTCGTTCTGTCGGACTCAGGAATAAATTGCCTCCCTCACATTGCGTTCGACCGTTGGTTTGATTAGATAGTTTTATCTCAGTCCGTGCTGTTGACTTGCGTGTACGCGCCGCAACCGTGCGAATTAAGGTCAAGTTCTCCCTTTAGTCCATCACCCTTCATTTTATTCGTTTCCGCGCGCTGGTTTTTGACGATCGAGAACGGCGCGTATTTTTTGCGTGTGTTTGTGTGACGGACTATTAGTCGCTAGTTATATGCCTTTGTGCACGACTACTCCACACGTCAGTCAGTTGTTATCTTGCTAAGCCGCACAAGATCATATTTGCGCAGCCCATCGGTACTCAAGGACTTCCTGTACGCTTGAGGGCGAGAAAATGTTTACGAATCTGTGTATGCCGGGATTGATTTGCAAATTTCTGCTGGTTTGAACTTAACAGATGGACCGGCATTCATGTGACTGTATGACTATTGCGCTACGTGGAGTTGGTGGAGTTGAACTACGGTATACTTGGTTTTATTAGTATAGTTTTGATGAATATTTCGTAATAGAGAACCGCCATCGGACTGAGCATTTGACATGAATTACAAACAAAATTTGCTAGATTGGTGACTCAAACGGCAAACTCAACCCTTTGTTTCCTCTATATTTAATTTTTCCAACCTGTAAATAACTTCCCTTATGTTATTTTAACGGACAGCTTGAATGCGAACCAGTTGATCGTTCCGTATGCTTGGCTGCACTTTCTTTGAATGTTCAAGGTAGATGTACACTACAGTTGATTATTCTCATAAATCATTCCGATGCGCAGTGTTTACCGTTCACGTTCCTATCTGTTCAGATGCATTCATTTCTCGCCCAGACTTGTAATCGTTGCACGCTTGTCACCTGTTATTTCTTATCTGTTTTGCCCCGATGCTCAAGCGGTTTGTGGTTGTTATCATAACAGCAGCACCTCAGAGGTTGTGCCTGCTAATTCCGCTACAACCTGTTCTCTCTCTCTCTCGTCTATCACGATCCTCAATTTCAATAACCAGTTTCTGTTCCTGCCTCCGGAATTACCGATTTTTTTTCAGTGAATATCATAATAATATTAGCAATGACAGCGCAATTATTAATTAATGTCTCCCCTAGCATCTTTTTTCATGATGTATCCAACTAATTGCGAGAAAAATTCTACTTACGGTTCCGTATACGTTGGCCAACTCCCCTTTTTCTCCCTGTCCAAAGTCCATTCATCGGGTAGAATCTAGAATTTTCAACAAATCACTGTTATCCTTTTAGCTGTACTCAGTGATAAAACAACGGTTTTCGGGTGTCACGTAATGTTCTTTTCTTTCAAAGCCAGTCTGGAGGTTTTGTTCAGTTCCCATTGCTATTTGGGCTTGGTAGTTTAAATGTGATTGTTCCATCACCAGCCGAAGTGACACCTTCCGACTAAGATGACCATTTTTGTTCATACAATTGGGTCATTTTTCCCTGACGTTTTGTCCATAAAAATTAGTTGCCACTGTAAATTCTACATAACGAGGAGCATGTCTGTTTTCTCTCTCAAGTGTCCGTCATTTCTCTGGTTATTTCATCTCTGTATTGTCTTTTTTACGTTTACGGCCATTCAAGCTATTGTGCCTCACCGTTCACATCTCTCTCTCTCTTTGTCGCAGTTGTTCTGGTGCTCGTGAACCTCAGGCCACAGTTGCTGTATGGACCACAAGCGATCAGTTCAAAACTTTCCTAATTCATCCACGCATGTTTTTAGACCATTCACCGAATTATTTTATCCGAGCAGTGAACCGCGTCCACGCGACTGTCACCCAGGATCCAGTGTTCGCAAATCCATACATAAAACCGACAGAAGTATTTCGAAGGATGAATCATGTGCCGCCAGACGATTGATTACCGTTGGACTGCAGTTCATTCGAGCGCAGCTAGCCCATCCATGACTCTTTGTATTCTTCTCTGTTTTTGCAGGATTCCACCCTGATGAAACTTCTCATTTTAGCACTTGAGATATCACCAGACAACCGTAACGTTCTACAGACTAATTTATGTAAAATCCGCTAACCGCAACTCATTTTAGTCCCATATTGAATCGAGCACCTCTTTCTTTTTTCCATAGTTGTTTCTCTCTCTCTGATACTAATCCAAATCCAACAGCCAAACATTCCTTTAATCTATTTCTCTTTGTTTTTCTTGTTGTCATTGTTATACCCCCCCTGCCGTC
>UZAN01043565.1:30233-40791 GCA_900618425.1 Echinostoma caproni
GTAGATATTGAAGCGTGCATACAAGGGTATGTTCCGTATCATTCGTGTTTCCCGTTTCTGCGCCGCGATAAGAATGGCAGTCGCTCAGATTTTGTTCCAGGGAACACCTCTAGCCCTTGCACAACCAAGTGAAACCTGATGGGTAACAGAGTAGAATTATTGCTGGCCATTAACCGTCAGATTGGTTAATACGCCTTTCGGATGGCTCAGCGCCAGTCCATGATCCCAACGTGTCCGTGAGGTGTGAGAGTCGGTAGCATTCCTCAGATTTTGTCCTACTCGTATGAGTAGGCAAGTAGCAATGGCCTTATTTGTTGGCGGGTCCCATTCGCACAAGTCACGATGCTGTCAGGAGACACTTATGACACTTATTGTGAGACACCGTCGATTATTTAATTCAACTTTGTGCAAAGCACAGATTGTTCCTATCAAGCAACAATTTTTATTACAAGAAATGACACTGCATACATGAAAACTCACTAACTCTTCTCAGAGGGTGACTGGAATCGATCATGCTCGCGGGTTCTGCACGCTGATCGAGAAAGTTTAAAATGAGAATAAACGAGACTTTTGACCTCAATCGGTTGTTATCAAAACTCAGTGTATCAAACAGATTGCGGAACTCTCTAGGGAATATCGTTGAATGCGCATTAGAGATGATCACCCTGATGGTGTAAATGTGTGCATGTGCTGTCGTGACACTTAATCGGGTGCGCGCACCAAAAGAGTGAAATGATGCAATCGTGAATGGGAATTCAATCCAACCTTGCTACAGAGAAGAAGCCATGGTTGACGCAACCGCGTGGGCATATATTGGCTATGCTGGTTGTTTTGAAAGTCGGTCTTTCCGTCATTATTGTCTCTTCAGGATTCGAGGTGGTTGTCTAAATAGAAAAAGTGGACAATGGGAAAATATACTGTACTTGTACCGAAGTTATGAAAGGCGAGCCAGTTGGAAGCTTCATATGGCTACATGGAACTAAGACTCGAGTGTGTCGTTCGTGCAAGGTTAGTGAGTATCGTCAGCGATTTTTAAAAGTCGAGATTTCAGATCTTCAGGTTTGACAGGCAACAAAAAAACAACACAAAAATATTGCAAAAGGTGTACGGTGAAACATACAAAAAATCATGTGACCTTGTATTTTTCCATGTTTAACTGTTTCACCCCCTTTTCACCATGTTCTGTACCCCAAGTCACCTATCCCGTCTTATTGTTATTGGTATTATTGTTGTTGCGTTGGCACCATTCTTGTCTTTAAGTCGATGGTAAGTATATACATATATATATATATATGTATATATATATATGCAGATAAAAGTGAATGAAAGAGAATCAGAGTGGAGCATTGGTTTCTTTTGTAGTGTTCTGTTGCTGAAGGCATTAATAAACAGCTTTGTCTTGACAACGTTCAGAAAAAAACAATTTAAGGAATACTTCATTTTCGAGTACCGTTTTAAGATTAAATATCTCTCCAAACTATAAAACACATTGCTTTCCTCTTGTTTATATCATTGATTGCATCTCTCTACCAGCTAACAAAAATGCTGGAGGTTTGTCTTCACCGTAGAAAACAACTATTAAGTTTTCCCTATAAAATATAAAACCCAAGCTATTTAGTTTCAAAAAATAATTATACACATCCACAAATGCTTGTTCGCCTGGCTAGTGACAACTGAGCCACTAAGTAAACCGTTTCAACATTTTTTTCCGACATCATTTGGCCTCCACAATAATAATAATAATAATAATAATAATAATAATAATAATAATAATAATTGACTTTAATTTTGTACAAAGTTGGGATTACTGCCTAATAAATCCTAGAATCCGGTGCGAATTTTTACATCGTCAGTCAGATTCTGAGCAGGATACGGAGCCAAGAATTTTGTTGTGAGTTGTTATACAAAGTATTGTGGTTCGGAAATCGCAGCGGCTGGAAGAAAACGATCGGCAGGCAGATAGGTCGATGAGTGAAAGGTGGATGCAGTCAGGTCGAATTTCGTATGTCAGCCTCAAGAACCACCATGTCTGTTAAAATATTGCTTACTAAAGCAGACAAGAGAATTTATGAAACACAGCTGAATATCGTGAATTTATGCCCCATTATATTAAGTTCAGATATCCTCAGAACAGCGAAAATTGCGAGCAACTAGTGATTCAAATATTGGTTAAAAGGTGATCACTTCAAATTGTTGAAGAAAAATACTTTTTATTTCTGAAGCTCTTTCTATTTACGCATTACCCATCTCTCAGATCGGTTATATCCTGTTTATCCTTTTATCAGCACTTGGAACAGTCATTTTTGCATGGAATCCACCAAGTTGATAAACGAATCGCATTTGTCAGTTTACTCTAATACATGCCTCACTGTGGTGACTGACGACCAATGTAGAGCTAGCTAACTTATCTCCTTTATCCGACACCGGGAAAATATTTTGACTGTATTCAGATCCTGGTTGTTGAGCAGAAAAGGAATGAATCCAACCTTGAAACTTGCCCATCCAGAAATTGTGCGAATGTAAGAAAACTATGTAATCAAGTTTATGAGCACTGGCACATGAGTCATCGGATTGATGCTGTTCCCTAAGAATGCCTTCTAACTTCACCTGTGAATCGAAAATTCTTGAATTTCATCTTGTTTAGACATGATGACATTACAGGTCACTTGTTGGACGAGGCGCATACATCAAAGTCAACTTTCCACGGTCAGATTTTACATCTCTTTGTGATGAGAGATTTTACATGAGTAGTTTGTAGCCGCGCAGTTTGTTAATTTAAAAAAATATCATTCAACGTTCTTATTTACTTTTTTCCGTATGAAAAAAGATAGGTTATTTAGAATAATTCAACTCATTAGAATAAGCATCCTCACGAAAAAATAATTTCTTAGAACGAAGGAACTTCCAAGTTGCTGTATAGCAAACAGTTTTGAAATGGGAGCTGCAAAGTTCAAATCTCTGCCGATTTTATCGTGACGCTAAAGGTTACCTCAACTGAAATACTGAAAAAGCATTCCGAACATTTTAGTGAGAAATAATGTTTGAACTTAATACCCTGTATCCATGGTTATCGAGATGGAAGTATAATAATGGGAAACGAAATATATTTGTAAATTTTAAGTCATGTCATTTTATGAAATCCTATACAGAAGAATCAAAAAGATTATCAATAAATAAATTGAGCACAGTCCAATTTAATTTTTTATTCAAGGAAAAAGTCAAGCCCATAAAAGATTTCTTTTAGGCGTTAAAGAGCTATTGGGAAAGAATTCGGTGCATAAGGAACCGCAACTTATCATCGCAAGCTAAAAGCCTTCAGTTAAACATTTCAATTATAGAAGTAAAGTTCTAACAGTATTCTGGTATTGTATATATTTATTTTGGTTAGATTAGTGCACTAGAGTGTGCTGAATGATTTTTACCCTTGTTCATTGAAAAATGTGGAAAATAAATAATATTTATGATTATCTATCTAATAAATTTTTAAGTTATTGTCAATATTGGTGTGTAAATTGTACAATCTTATTTATTGCGTATAGAGCAAATGAAACGTGAATTGAAAAGCGAGGAGCCACTGTATACTTTCTCTGACCTGCTTGGGAGCGAATCTACCCTACCAAATGAGGACTAAACCCAGGATGCGTCATCTGCTCTATATACGAGGAAACTAAACCAAATCCTGCACTACTTTCAAATAAGATAGATTTCTATCACTGAATCAATGGAAATTCAAGCCGCTTTCAAACCATCTGTGATAAATAAGTGCTCACAATTCAACGGCATATGACAAACAAGGTAAACGCGAAACGAATCGATTTGGTACACATATAAATGCAGGATAACGGAATAATTCTATTTCAAATGATCGGGACCGCGCAGCATGGTCTCGTCTTCACTGTCTATTTGAGTGACAAGTGCTAGTCGTGACTAAAAATGTTCAATGAGTGTGTTATTTCCTGTGCTTACATGAACGAAACAACATGTATCAGGTTCTACTAACTGTGTGGGTGGGTGTCTACCATGGATAAACAAGTAAAGCCAATTTGAGTGTAATTCATGCAGAAAAAGAACTGGAATTGCATTAGAGTTTGGGATTCATACCGATGCTTNGGGTAAGCGGGGTGAGACATACATTTAAGATAGGCGCTCCGAGTTTCGATTGCAAATTTTGTGATTTCAGACACGCAGGGGCTGTGAAATATTCTCAAAAAATAGAGTCCAAGTATTCTTTTTCCAGATGTCCGTTCCCTTATCTAGTTGATATAGCAACTGCGGTAAACAAACATACAAGTTGGTTACAAAATAAAAAAGAATAATATTAATAATGGATATCATATGCTGACCAAGAGATACAAAACCGGACAAGCCATTTTGCTGAAGGGATGCTGGCAGCGGTGTTTTCATGCACTACACCTGCTGCTCTCATACTTTATTCTTACCCTACGTACCACTTTTTCCAGTTCAATAGTACGTTTTTAGGTTCACTTTTCGAGAATAATTTCTTTTTAAATGTAATAAATAAACTTTTCTCGCCCGGTATTTGGAGCAGTTATTAAACTTCAAAGTGTTTATTTTTAATACTGATCCGCTGTTACATTCACAATACAGTAAATGATTCGGTGGCACGACTATTCTGTATGTCAGTCTAACTAAACGAATGGCCTAATCCAAACATCGATCATCTAAATTAATGTCTACTGGTCTAAACAGTCCCACAGGGCATATTTCAAATAAAACAGGGAGTGGCGAACAAGCTCGTTTTTATTGAACCCTAGTCATGCCAAATACATCACAATAAATATTACGCTGTTTTTATATAAATCAGTATTTAACCACAAAAAAGCAAACAAATGTTTCGGGAAAGGGAAGATAACCTCATGGGTTATTCGTGGTTAAGTTCATCTTGGGACCGGATGTGGAATTCTCAATGATCACATAATTGTTAGGTCATCCGATCGTTGGGACCACTCGGAATATGGAGTGTGTAGGGATCGGGCCAGGGNAGAGGGGGGCGTTGTCCAGGCGAATTCCTACCGCTTTCCCTGTGGCTAGCATACAACAGCGAACCTGCCTTGACAATCGACCACGAACCCGTTACAGGGGACGGAATGCCTCGGTTATATTCACAGTGTGATTTGTTTCCACTAGATGTGAAACCACTGAACCAATGAATGACTTATTCGTTCTTGTGTTTAGCCATGGGGCTGGTGTTCACGGATTCTTTCGGACAACAACACCATATCATTTCATATATATGTGATATGATGTTTTCAACCATGTACACACCAATCAAGAAATAATTCAAATTACTGAAAAATTTCCCTTCGAATTTTAAACTGCTTGCATCCTACAGCAGTCAGATGAATCAGAAGTATTCTATCTAAGGTACTTCACTAATCCGGATCATTGTAGCATCGTTCAATGTAACTCGTCCTACCGAGTAAATTGTTCTATTTATTTTAGTTGAATGTTAATATCGTTTTAGCTTACTTGTGAGTAGTCGAATTGAAAAACCGAAAATAGGAAAGTTCGATATTCTGCTAATTCTATTTTTCCAACCCGTTTGGATCCGCCTTCCATGAGCAATCAAAAATGTATGTAAGATTTAAATCGAAGTATTGAAGAAACCCAAACATTAATTTTATTAAATGTTATTTTTACTTCTTTCATTCCATTCCGAATAGATTGAAATATGAAACAAGATATCCGATATCTGATAGGTCATATTCATCTCATAGTTCAATACAATTGCAAGCATATAAAATGTGTACAAACTCGCGATTCTACAAGTGCGACGCATGACTAAATGACAAATCAAATTTAACTGTAGCAGGATTGTTTTACGCACACATTCTTGAGAATTGTTGAAAGTTAGATTGCTTTTGAAAGCATAGGTATCAAGTCTAAAAACAACTAATTATATATATACGGGGTTCCATGCAACTTAAGTGAAAATGAAAATATAACTGATTATACTAACTCGAAATTTACCGTACCAAGGATAGGATCGGAACACATCCTCAAGCATGTGCATGATTGTATGACTCAGCTACAGATTCTGACTGCATCACGCAGACCGACTTCGGCCATCGCACGTCACTTGGTTGAAAGCGACCACAGGGTCCACCTTACGAATGCGTTCTCGGTTTTGTCACGTCATCGAGACAAACACCGACTAAGGATACTCGAAGTATTATCGATCGCTCACAACAAACCCACACTGTTCGTCCAAAAGCGTATGACGTTTAGCCTTGGCCTTCCCTGGTTGTAACCAATCCCGTGCATCACGCATACACTGTACACAATCACACACGCACATGGTTAATACTAACTAGATTTCTTGTTTCGCTTGATTTGTCCATCTTGTTCAATGTTAGACGTACGCGACCATTGAGAGTATACGAAAGGTATTCTTCTTGCTGTGTCTTCTGACTTGCCTGTTCAAATTCATTATTGTTGTTTTCTTTCATCCATTGAAAACAGTCGGGTTTATCGAATTAGTTTTTTAGTTTTTTCTTCATGAATGTCAGCTCTCAATTGATTAAATCTATCAAATGTTTACGAAAGCTTATTTCTATCCGAAGAAGCTGTACAAACCTCTCATGAAAGGATATAAATCATTAATTCTAGTGCATCCATCTTAAGCTTCGCCATATATACACCTCAGAACTGGCTCATACATGACGGGTAAATCTTGAATACGCTTTTTTTCCACTGGTAAGCGGCGACTACATTTTGATCATAAACTTTAATCACATGTAGCTGATCTTTTCCGACGATATCGTCACTATCATCTTTGTTTTTGCCGAATTGACGGATAAAACTGATCGAACTCGACATGACTACATCTGTGAATGAAGGGGTAACTATTCCAATAGAAACCTTTGATTCCCCTTTAAAAACGTAGTGTGAATAACCTAAGGCGTTCCAAATTTCCACTTTCTAACTAATGTTGTATGCGAAAAAATCAATTAATCCAAACAAAAATGCATTCGGGAAGTGTGCATTCGGAGCTTTTGTCTGCGACCGGAGTTTATCTATACTGCATTTGTATCGAACCATTCGGTATTCTAATTGCTTGCCCATTCAAGAATGAATCTCATTAGGGAAGAACATTCGAGAATTTCGGTTCCGCATATTTTGCGGCTCATTGATTCGATCAGAGCAAAACGAAATTCAATCAGAATCGACTGAGATTCGAAGGGTTTTGCGTAAAAGAGCTATCAGATGTCGTTGTCAAAATTGTCACGTTTTTCGATGGAGGTAATGAAAAGCCAATTTTCATTTATCACGTGTAAATTTCTCCGAATCAACTCATTTCTTTTTGTTTTGATGAAAAACAGATTTTCATTAGTGACCCAATATTGGGTTGAAGAGAGCCGTGGAGGCTTCGATTCGATTTTAAGGTGAAATTGTTTCCTTAAATCGAACAACTTTATCTTGGACTGAAAAGATAGAAATCACTGTTCAGCCGTTTGGACAAATGTGACACTCCGGTTCGTGTGAAAGTGGAATAAACCGATTTTTATTACTCTCGTGTTTCCACAAATCTACCGACAGATCAATCGACCTGGAACCGGTGATGACATGTGCACAAATTCTCCACTTTGAGTTGGCACACACAATTCAGTATTATCTATTCGAGTGCCCCTTTTTAATGTAATGCCCGTGCACTCTGGTTTAAGACGACAATTTAAGACGGTCAAACTTTATTGAATTAGTCCATGATAACGGCTGAGTGTAAAACAAAAAAGTGAAACTGTTGACACGGAGAAACAAATCAAGCAGAATAAATAAACTCAAATAGCTGAAGTCGCACAGGAAAGAAAAGCAGAAAATGATATCACTTTAAACGCGGTGATTTCCTCGGACTAGACCGGACTGCTTATTCTGACGCAATTCACGTGTCTATATTTCTTTCTTCGCTTTAGGCTTCATCCAATTCTTCCGCAAATTCACCATCCTCTTCTGCTGAGGCTTCCTGATACTGTTGGTATTCGCTAACCAAATCGTTCATATTCGACTCGGCTTCAGTGAATTCCATCTCGTCCATACCTTCACCCGTGTACCAGTGCAAGAAAGCTTTACGACGGAACATGGCTGTAAATTGCTCCGAAACGCGTTTAAACAGTTCCTGAATGGCAGTGCTGTTTCCAATGAATGTGGAAGACATTTTTAAGCCACGGGGTGGGATGTCACATACGGCTGTTTTTACATTATTCGGTATCCATTCGACAAAATAACTGGAATTCTTGTTCTGCACGCTTAGCATCTGTTCGTCCACCTCTTTCATTGACATTCGACCACGGAAAATGGCTGCCACTGTCAGGTAACGTCCGTGACGCGGATCACACGCGGCCATCATGTTTTTCGCGTCAAACATCTGTTGAGTCAATTCCGGCACACTCAGTGCACGGTATTGTTGACTTCCACGGCTTGTGAGCGGAGCGAATCCTGGCATGAAAAAGTGCAATCGAGGGAATGGGACCATATTCACAGCCAGTTTGCGCAAATCCGCGTTCAGTTGACCGGGAAAACGAAGGCAAGTAGTCACTCCAGACATGGTGGCGCTGACCAAGTGATTTAAGTCCCCATAAGTAGGATTGGTCAGTTTCAGGGTACGGAAGCAAATGTCGTACAGTGCCTCGTTGTCAATGCAGTAGGACTCGTCTGTGTTTTCTACCAGCTGATGTACGGAAAGCGTTGCGTTGTATGGTTCCACCACAGTATCTGAGACCTGCAACGACAAGGAAAATACAATTACTTTTAGATCCGGTCATAAATGACGTTAATTTAGTACTCACTGGAAAATTATGTCAACTGAACTGATATTCGGATATTCGAGTTTGTATAGAAAACCGAAACCAGTTTTCAACATAAGCCGGTATTTTACGTTCGATCCAATTGGTGATGAAGTATCTTAAAAATTGTTTTTTTATGGTTTTACTCTATGCTTTTGGCTCTAGTAACATACTAATGTCAGTCAAACATTAGAACCTCTATGAAAACCATAGAGGTATAAAATATATTTGCAGAAAATAGACGACAGATAGGAGGGTAGATAAAACCAAACTTATTTTGGAAACGCTTTATCAAATTAATTTCAATTTGGTTCTTCTGGATTTGTCCGAATGAATGAACTAGCGATATTGACCGATAAACCGAAAGTGGACCCGTAAATTTTGTGTCCGTTTGATATAAACTAAAATTCGTTTCATTGATTGTATCAAAGGTTTTGCTGATTTGGTTTCAGGCAACTGCATCACTTTACCTGAGGTACTTAACTAACGGACGTCTGTTTTTCTCCTTTTAATTCCGTCAGATTTGAAATCACTGTTTCGCAAAACAGTCTGAGGAGGAAACAACGGATAACTAAGTAATTGTCATGTGATTTGAAGATGTTAGAGCTTATTTTATGGCTACTTCAAACCTAAGACAACTGGAAATAAATCATGGTGATCATCACTATTTGACGAACACTTCGGTGTCTCTGGGTTCAACTCATGGGAATTTCGGCACCAGCACATTGTATGTGATTCATCAAAGACAGTCACTTCAGACGTATTAAGCTGTGCAAAATTACCAAATCAGGGAATCTGGAAATTCTCTCCTCAATCAATGAATACAGAAAATACGCGTTTTAGAAAATCACCTTGAACTCTGAAATCAGAATTTAAAGGTTTCAAAACACCTTCAGAAATTTTAGGTTTCATTTGAGCTCCTTCAAATGATGCCCCAAAATAATTTGAACATATCGAAAGCATTTGACCTGTTAAATCCTTTTATTGTCATTAGACATTTACAATTTGTTGATCCGGCTGAATTCAGACGGGCACACCGTTTCCTGTCTTTTTGCAGCCAATGTGCTAACTGGAACCACTTTGTGCGTAACTGCACGCCACCTTTTACAGTGCGCACACTGGATTCACTGAATCTCTCATCTGCATCAATGCAACGTACAGAGATGACGCACTAATTAAATCAACAGTATACCACAAAATGTCTTTTTCTGCGCTATCATTTAAAATACAATAAGTTCTTTCAAACCTTTATTTATGTGATGTGTGTCAAATCAGAAGATATGCGAAAAAAATAATTGAAGATAGCGGAGTCCTTTAATGATTGTAAAATGATGTCAGTAGTAGAAATGTCAGCTAGATTACCACTACAGTTGCATCGTTGATAGGTTGACTTGTTTGCTTTTCGATGGATTCCTGATTGCCGTATAGGCCTTGGGATCACCTGGTTACTTGTGAAAGGCGTCCGTCGAGCCCCGGTGACAGGACCATGCGCAGATTATCTGCACAAACAGCGTTTGAAAAGATCACATTCCCAAATCTGGTTCAGGCAATTACTGCTTTGGAGGCCAGTGTGGTATTGCTGAGCTGTTGTTAAACCTTTTTCTGCGATTACATAAACACAAACTGGAAAGATTGTCATCCATGTGAGTGTTAAACAAACGTACATACAACAACTAGGTCAACCAGACATGACCCGATTTCTTCTGTCATTTATTGCGTTCCAGTGAACTGGTATAATGTAGCACGGAAGCTATTGT
>UZAN01043567.1:16559-26845 GCA_900618425.1 Echinostoma caproni
ATCATCTTCGTTGTTCTTCTCCATGGTTTCGTCGGTGGCTGTCAGGGAATCAGTCCCGTGTAGTCCTATACCTTTAGCTGGAGTGTTCGTAGGCTGGCGTGGTAACCCCGAGCGTGAGGAGTGTTTCCCTGACGATTCCTCATCGGAATCTTGAAAATAAAACAGAGAGACGGACTATGAACAGTCACTGGACCAGTAAGCATACGTACATACACACACAAACAACAAGGGGGCAGTTAAGACGGATTACAAAGCCCTCCCACAGCTATTTGACCTTCGTAAATGTTTTCAGCTTTGCTACCAATCTGTGCGCTGAGCAGCACAACTAGACCGTGCTTATATTCCACGAAAAAAGGCGATGGGAGCAAGGTCCATTGGGATAATGAATCATCTTTCTTTGTCAGCTTAGTCAGGGCCAAGCAACGGTTCTACGATTCGGACGAGAAGACAAGTCAGGAAAGGATTTGGGGTGAGGGTTGTTAACTGATGCTGAAGAATAAGGGAGTAATCACATGGACAACAGGATTAGAAACCGCGTCCACGGGAGAAAAACATGAAAATAGACTACAAATCCACAGATGATGACTGACAAACTATGAGCATACACTATATTGGCTGCCGGCAATACTTTAAATCACAATGGTTAATCACTGCAAGTTTAGAAATACAATTCGTCAGTTCCACATTGTTACTTAACTTCTAGGTTTACATCTCTGTCCCATTCGGCCACCGTGCGAAAGAACGGATTTAGATCTGATCATTACATCATCATCATCTTACAGCGAGATACAGTGAAGCGAGCTTCACTGATCGCTCACAATGTACACAAATCAAATGATAAAGCAAAAGATGGAGGGATTGGGCCTACTTCGAGGGAGGCAAAGAAAAATAACTTCTATGTTCAACACACAGAGCACACAATCTAAGTGTTCATGCATACCTTTTTTCAAACATTCTGACTTGTTAAGAAACGACAACAAGAGCGCCACTGCTGTCAGTTAGTCGCCATATCCTTTAATGTCTCCAGCCAACCAGTTGTAGAGTCTTTCGGACCCCAACCTCTGAATCCAGACTGTGCCAAACAAATCACGATACAATAAGCCTTATGAAAAGAAAAAAGTTCCTGATTTACTTGAGGACATGATACTACTAGGTTTCCCAGGGCAAAGCAGGTGATTTCTTAGGGATTTCACAACAGTAGCCTTCCGCTAACCAAAGCCTGACCCGCAAGGCAACGGGGCGGTGTGAGAAAGTCGCAATCCATTGGGGGCCGGTGTCCGGTTCATCGGATCACACACTTCTTGGATCAATACTCCTCCATGCCCAATCGAGCCGGCAATCACTGCCACGGTCAGAAAGGTGTATGCATAGTTCCTATTCCCCCTCTTGGTTGGTTTGTAATTACAGATTTTAGCCAACTCTCCCAAGTGAACTGCCAATTGTGGTTCACCAACCCGGTTGTAGCCCCGGATACTGGCTTACCTCCTCTCACTTTGATGGGAAAACGCCTCAGCCGCGAGAAGGCAGTGATTAGAGGGAGGGATGGCCAGTCATAACCCCCGACACCCACCTCCGACCATATCGAGGCTTTCGGAGGCCATTAAACCTGTTGACAATCTACCCAATCAATCTATCTAACTGTTGCTTCGGCTGAGTGAAAACGAGATAAGGATAAACAACCTCGCGTTACGTACAACCAATCCAGTTTGTACAGTCAGGGAGATAGCATGCTTTCTGAAAACTGTTTTTTCTGGGACAACCAATCAGAAAAAGGATCAACGAACTCAGGTAATTGGCCGGAACCGCCAGCCAATCAAGATCGTTTGCAGCAACTCAGGCAACCAATCGTTTGACATATGCATTCCCCTGTCCTCTTTGTCTCTCTTATAAAGAACCATCATTTTGGCATAACCAATGAGTACATGCATGCTTCCAGTTGTGTTTTATTTCTTTGCCTGGGGAGTTTTGATCTGTGCGACAAACGTTACCGGAAGACGATCCTTTGAGAATCCAGTGCAGTTACAACATGTATAACTCAAATTACACGGTCCCGACCACCGATGGATGGGGTGTGTTAAAATGATGCATGAAGCAGCAGATTTGTTTTTCAGCTGCTGCTCACCTGGATAAAGATAAATTACCGAATCGATTCCATATAAGGAAGCGCGTCAAACCCAAGCTCCAACGGTTGCAACATGTACATACATATCAAACACCCGATTACAACGAAACAGTATTTCTGTCTGTCCTATTTGGAATCCCAAAAATCTGCAAACCCCGACTCTTTTCTAACATTTTCGCGGGACAAAGTACAACCCATCCAACTACCAGTCAACCCTGAACGTCAGCGAGATTTTGCACTGGAAAATATATAAATAAACTATCCGCGGACAGTGCAACTGGGATGATGTTTAACGCTTTCATACGTATTACCAAAGGGACAATGCCTCCTCCCTCTTCCGATAGAACTCCTCATGAAATCGGACAAGATCGGACTATATCAATTTAGTAGCTTTTACATGGACCGCAATTCGCAGTCCTAGTAATTGACTATACTCCGTGTACGGATACAAGTGAATAATACAGTAAGCTTGTCTATTGGAAACACAGGTAGGAGGCTTACCTTGTAAAGGTGTGATACTCGACAAAAGTGCTATCGAAAAAGTTTTATGCTTAGTTGACGTTTTGAGTAGGACGGGCGAAATTTCTTGGAGCGGATTACAATCAAACTAATCTGTGATAATGGTCTCGAATGCTTGGACGGCAAGCAAAGTTTGAGCGGGTACGGTGGTGGCAGATAACAGTGCTAAGCATTTTTTCTCTATATCTATGGTACTGTTGATTGAGTCATGATCATGATCATCGAACAGCGAGATACAATGGAGCGAACTTCATTGATCGCTGCCACACTCACAATATACACAAATTAAGTGAGAAAGTGAACCTCTATGGTCAACATACAGAGTACACAGGTGTGCATGCATACCTTTACAAGCATTCTGACTTGATAAAAAATGATAAGAAAGCTACTGGTATCGGTTTGCTGCCGTATCCTACAGTGTCTCCTACGAACCAGTTACCGGGTCTTTCGGACCCCAAACTGGAAGACGAGAGATACTTACTCCATCTAATCGCTCTGTGCATTTATTCAGGCCTCGTTTCCACGTCATCCGTTGACCTCCACGCGGTTTCTTCCAACTTGGAGCCGCAACTACGAATAGGACGCGGTGCGGTAAACAATGACTGGGTATGCGCAATACGTGTCCTAGCGAAGCCGGCTAATCTGAATTCGATAGGACAAGGAATTCGTCATCGAATCATTATATGCGACGCCTTACTTCAAAGTTGATTGAATCCCTTGAGGTCAACAATGTGTGGTGATTTGGGGTGTTCCTAATTCCTTCCAAATGACTGAAATCCACCGATTCATTGGACAACTGTGAGATCGCCAGCGGCAGCTGATAGCATATTGATCAACTTAATTCGGGTGGTGGTGGCGCAATGGTTTGGTCCTCATCACCGCCGTGATTTGGACCCTATGGTTCGAGGTTCGAATCTCGCCACCACCACCCAACTTCGGTGGTAGGCAGCTTTGCTTTCGTCCGGTTCAATACCACGCCTAACCTAACGGGGCCTTACGTGATTAGTCAATGGAAGCCTCAGGGCTTAGATTACCGTTTCCCATCAATGAACAACAGGTCCTCGTGACTATAAAGCTTTCCCGTCTGCTGTTCATCACACTAAGGTGTGTAATTTAAAAAAAACGCTGTGAAGGGGTAGGGGGTTACCACGTAAGACGATGTTGTTTCATATGGGAAGAGATGGCGTGTGATAGAAACAACCAGTAATCAGCGCAAAGTGGAAGTTTCTACCGCTGTTATCCGTCCGGTTGGTCTGGATGGTCTGTGAATCGCCTAAGGATCTTCCTGATGCGTCTGATGCGATCTCACTTGAGCGTTTAAGCTGTAAGTGACTACTCTGATGACCGTTGAGGGGTGTGGGTGGTTGAGAGATCATTGTAGAAATCACCTTTCATTTGAGGTGCACCGTAATCTGTCGGTGCACAAACGGACACGGCGAATAAACACTGATGCCTTCTTCTGCAACTGTTGATAGGAACAGAGAAAGAAGCAAACGCTCAACCGTGACACCCAACACAATCTTAATGCAGGCATAATTGTGACCATCTGACACAGAAGGCAAAACTGAAGGATGAGGTGGGATGTGAATAACGTAATGATAGTATACACGGTTCGGAGACAGTATAAGTCTAAGTGGAAAATTTCAAGGGTTCTGGCTGATAGAGTAATAAAATGTGCGGACATAAAATGTGACCAAGTGAAGAGAAGATTTTGGTTTGATCAACCTATTAACTTATGGTTGGTTTGATTTACTATTTGAACTCTAAATGGCAGAAACAGGAGGCATTTTGTATAATTTGCGTGTGAACGCAGATGCTAGGTAGAGGAGAGTTGTCGGAAGAGGTATCTGAGACTTTAAGGAATGACATACTTCCAAGTAGTCAACATCTACGAAGGAGTTTCAGTTTTAGTTTTCACAACCATTAACTATGCACTTTCGTGTGCCGGTTTTGATTGCTGTCTTTTGGTGCCCCATTTAGATAAAAGAGTAGAATGAAGATTAGAATGTTGAAAGCAAATTCAAGCGGAAGATAGAGAATTCATATAGAATGGTGTTGGGGAATAATGAGTGGATGCACGAGCGCCACTGTTTGCGACACCTAGCCATATCACTCAGTGTCTCTAACCATCGGTGAATACTGTTTGCGACACCCAGCCATATCACTCAGTGTAGCTAACCATCGGTGACCATCATCCAAGCCAGGGAGCCTAACGGGGCCTATGTGACCTAGTCTCCTGGTTAGGGTTTCCATACCCTTACGCCAGGTCTTCGTTTGACCACCCTTGACCTTTTCCCACATATAACCAATTCCAATGTCCATTAAGCAGTTTTTTGCTGGTAAGCGGATTCACCGTTTCCCCGGATGAAAGCAAATGGTTATGCTGTGATTTTGTTATACTTTGGATCTTTATACCACGGCATCAATGTTTACTTATAATGTAGATTTTCTATCTTTCTATTGTAGTCGATGTACCTACATCGTTTCCGACTCTCTGTTTTCTCTCTCTCGTTCGTCGCTCAATCATTCGAGCTCATCACAATTTAATCTCCTAACAACGATAGATAGCTTATTTCGTCCGGAGCGATTTGATACCGATCCACATTCTACACCCGCTTCCGAACNAGTGGATTCATTGGCATAAAACATTCCGTAACTTCATATCTACTGTCGACCTACCCAACATAGATAAAAAAAGTTGCTGGTGAATTTCATATCGCCGTCCGTTTACCAACACATAATCGACTGTCTCGATTATGAAGATGCTATCCAAACCCTTGACGGGCTGTACGTTAAACCAAAGAACGAAGTGTTCGCACGACATCTACTGGTAACAGTAAAACAAGAACAAGGACAAACGATTCATAAGTTTACACAAACTCAGAGTTCTCGCAAAAGATTGCAACTTTGTCGCAGTTACCGCCGAAAAACATTGCGAAGAAGCTATCCGTAATGTTTTCATTACGGGAACGCTTTCCAACGATATTCGCCAGAGGCTTCTTGAGAAGCAACCCCCAAGTTTACAGTGTGCTTTTAACGAGGCTCGTACTTTGGAGAATGCACAGCAGCAGTCGCTCACTGACGATTCAGTCTTACATGAACCCTGCAGTTCCACGACCAACCAGACAGATTCCACCATTTCAATACAACGTCCTGGAGTTTCTGATTCACAACAAGAGATCAAAAGCCTAGTTGCAGTGGTTTTCGCTAAATGCCTTTTCTGCGGAAGTAATCGACATCCTTGTTCAAAATGTCCAGCTCGAGAAGCCACATGTAATTCTTGTGGATAGAAAGGGCATTTCCAAAATGTTTGTCGATCCAATTCCAACATTTATCTCAGACGTACATTATCTGTGTTGAATCCAACCATTTCGTCCATTGTTGCAGGATCATCATTCGTCGATCTCTCCAATTCCACGGTAACGATTCAAATAAATGGAATAATCAAATCAACCAATGGAATAACTGTGAACGCGCTAATCGATACCGGCAGTTGCGATAGCTATCTGTGCACCAACATTGCTGCTAGGCATCGATGGCCTGTAGAGTCATCCAAACTTACTATATCAATAGCTTCCATCCATCTGACCTGTGTTACCCAAGGGCACGTGTACGCTTCTATTCAATAAAAACACACAACAATAGGGTAAAACTTTCAGTTTTAAAAGATTTATGCACAGACGTCATTCTCGGTTTAGATTTCCTCGGTCAACATCCGAATATCATCATTCTTTTTAATGGCAATCGTCTACCTTTCTCTGTATGTACCATCAATGCAGCAAAAGTAGACATTCCTCATTTGTTTACAAATCTAGCGCCAAATTATGCACCAATTGCTACGAAATCGCGCTGTCACTCAGTTTCCGATCACGAATTTATTAAAGCCGAATTCAAACAACTATTGTTAACCAAGATCATAGAGCCGTCCACATCCCCTTGGCGGCACAGGTTCTTGCAACAACCAACGAGACATAAGAAATGGATAGAAATTGAATACAGCCAAACGGTAAACCGTTTCACTTATCTGGATGTTTATCCTCCGCCACGAGTGGATGAACTTGTGGAAAAGGTGACTCAGTATTCAGTGTTCAGTACATTTGATCTGCAAAGTGCCTATCGCCAAATTCCCATTCCAGAAGAGGAAAAGCCATGTACGGCATTCGAGGCTTGTGGTAAGTTGTATCAGTTCTGCCGCATTCCATTCGAGGTTACGAACGGAGTGGCCTGCTTTCAACGTACGATAGATAATATCATCCATAAAGAAAATCTACAAGATACATTCACGTACGTGGACAACGTTACAGTGCACGGTCGTGACCCCCAAAGAGCATGATAGAAACTTCCGCAACCTCATGGACGAAGTCAAGAAACATGGTACAGCGTTCAATGAGCACAAGAGTGTAATTGGAGCTAACAAAGTTCTTCTTCTCGAGTACGAAGTTTTCAAAGGCTTAGTCAAGCCAAACCCCGAAAGATTCTCAGCCTTCAGGGAACTACCTCCCCCGAAGGACATCGCTTTGCAAAGACAAGTGGTGGGGATGTTGGCGTGTTGTGCCCATTGGATCCCACACTTCTCCGACAAAATTCACTCATTAGTGCATAACCACACCTTTCCCATTCCGGACAACGTCAAGTCCTCTTTCGAAGAGTTGAAGAAAGAGCCAGAAAAGGCCGCTATTTTTACCGTTGATTACAATTGCCCACTAATAGTTGAAACCGACGCGTCCGACGTCGCAATAGCGGCAACACTCAATCAGGCGGACGTCCGGTGGTTTTCTCCTCACGTACCTTGTGCCCTAGTGAGCTCTACCACTCAACGATCGAAAAAGAACCCTGCGCTATCTGCAACCCATAATATGTTCACGTGAGCGCCCCGAATGGAAAAGAGGAAACTATTACTGAAGCCGCTTGCTCCGAAAGCGTCTGCATCGAAGAACACTCATGAAACCACAGAAAATCAGCATGTGCAGCTCACGGAAGGACAGTCCACACCTTCGGTGGTTCAGCTAGAAAACGAAGCTCCATAATCAGAAATCCAGTCTGATGCTACGGATCACATTCAACAGCTCATAAGAGACCAACAGTGTGCTCACCCATACAACCTTCGAAGTAGCGAGGTTTGAAAAACGTACTGATTCACAGACATTTCACTCAGCGCGGAAGAATGTTATGATTTGTTATACTTTGGTTCTTTATACCACGGCATCAATGTTTACTGATAATATAGATTTTCCATCTTTCTATTGTAGTCGATGTACCTACATTGTTAGAAGATTAAAGCCTCGTTTCCGGCTCTCTGTTTTCTGTCTCTCTCGTTCGTCGCTCAATCATTCTAGCTCANGCTCACCACGGGTTAAAACAACGATCACCAGCTGTTCAGTTCACTTGACTTGAGCGACTGACTAGTCTGGCCTCTAAGCACGATATTTTCGGGCATGACAGAACCTACAACCGGGGAAATCACGCTGTATGGCTTGTTGGGCTGCTGGGATACGGAATCAGTCACGCCAGTCTATTAGTGATTGGTATGTTACGTAAGACATTTATTAGTGAAGACTATAAAACAAAAGACCATTGCAATTTATCAGCTGAAACTCGCTTACCATCTACAAACACGAAACCAGTCGAGGGGATCCCATTAATTGTGTCGTAAAATAATCTTTCCCGATTGGTTTCCTCATTCTCCACCTTTTTTTGTGTAAACCACTGTTCCACGGCGGTTCCTCGAAGGGCTGCACGAACATAAGAATCATGCAAACCAGCCATTTCATTGGCATGACTCCGGAGTGGAGCCATCACACGCCGTAGGTTAGACCACGTGGAATTGGGGATTGGATAATTTGAGAGAAGAAAACGGAGCCAGACCAGAGCGTGTCGAGCCCATTCGGGATGCCGTTCAGAAGTTATAAAACTAACGAGCACTTGAAGAAACTTTCGCAGATGTAAATCACTTTTCACCACTCGACTGATCGTGCTGCGCATCCAAGCCTTGCTTGTTCGATGCACGAAAACCTATTCAGAGCACTGTAATCCGAAAGAATACCAAAACGCACCTGATTAAAGTTCTCCGAATTGACCAACAGACCATCTAGATCACTCAGCACAACACTTGTCTCCTGGATCCGCTGAACATGAATGAATCGTTGAAATTGGGGGTATAGTGTGTCACCTTGATCAATGAATGATTGTCCGTTTCCGGCTGTTCAATATTCTGATAATACCTTCCGCGCATTGTACAACAAATTCAAACTGAAAAAGCAAATAGAATTCACCACCATCATCAGTGTACAGCGAGACACAGAGAAGTGAACTTCGTTTATCACTGCCAAGCTCACAATGTACATAAATTAAGTGAAAAGAATAAGATGCATAGGGTTGGGGCCTAATGTGGAGGCAAAGAAAGCGAAATCTCTATGCTCAACACACAGAGTACACAATCTAACTGTGCATACATACCTTTTCAAGCATTCTTGTCTGATAAGAAATGACAACAAGAACACCACTGTTGTCGTTTAGTTACCATATCCTCCAATGTCTCCAAGTAACCAAGTGGTTTATTCCAACCTGAAGCCGTAAGTGAAAATAAGATAGACAACAGTTGGGAATGCACAATAAGAAACCCGACCTGCTCCTCGCGGATTTGCTTCTCACGAAATGGGCTTAACCTGCGTAATAAAACGGACGCCAGCAGCTTCGGCGCTATTGGAATCAGACATATGGCCCTGTGATTGGAACAGACGTTGCGGCAGCCCTTCTTGTAGATGGATGTGACAATCGATCCTCTCCATGTTTGGGATACACTTTCAGTTTCCCAGATCTTCGAGAACAGTCTCACAAGTTTTCTTACGAAAGCTTCTCCACCATCTTTAAAGAGAGCAGGTGGCAGGCCATTTGATCCAGCCGCCTTGTGGCGTTTCAAGACTTGGAGTTTTTTTTCCCATCACGACGAGACTGCACCTTGACGTGGTGTGATGGCTTGCGTGCCTCCATGGCCCTGAAAGCTACACAGGAAGGCTTTTCACAGCCGTAGATCCAATCGCGCCTGAGAGATCAACGGGTAGAGGCCAGACGAACCTCAGTCTCACAAAGCCAGCTGCTTGGGCACCTGGCTTCTTTCTTCTATCCACACGCCCCTGGAGAGGCCACTCCAGTAAATAAACAAGGTGATGGGTAGTTTACCGGTCAAAAAAACCGTTAGATGGACGTAGGAGCGGGGTATCTGAGGCTTCCTCTCGATGGTGGGAGAAGTCTTCGCACTTCATTGGACAGCTACCGCCCGCCCAAGCTGGGCAGTCCCCAGCCAATAAGGTGCTGTCCCGTCCCCGTTCCCCTTGTCTCATTGGGTGCACCAGGCTGAGGGCTGATCCCGAAAAGCGAATCGACAATCAAAGCACCAATGAACAACAAATAATCGAAATTCAAAGGTCTCTAGAAGCTCCCACACGGGTGCTTCGTTCACGCTCCCGCGTTGGATTCACGCCCCACCGCCTTGTGGATCAGACTTTTGAGTCAAAGGCTCCGGTTAGTGTTCCCAAAGAAAATCCCCTTCGTTGGTGTGGGCTGCCGCGAAGTATGTCGTGCCTTGAAGTCTTAGGTACCCATTTGGAAAACCATCTTTCCCATCTGTCTAGTCCTTCTTCTCAAT